>BPLR01021570.1:0-112420 GCA_021605095.1 Caerostris extrusa
CAGCGACAAAACCAAAACCAAACCCCATGATAAATATAGAGAGATTCCACAACAAAGTGATGAATCGTCTATTTAAATAAATGCATTCACTATCATCTAAAAGCTCAATTTATTTGGTAAATAATCACGTTAAACATTAAAGGTTGCTTTAATGATGTCAGTAATTAAACAGATATAACTACGCGATTTAGTTTACACAAGTATTGAAATCGAAGTAATAGGCAGATAATAATCAGAATGGTATAATAATGAGGGTTAGGTTTGCGATGACTTGTTGTTTCTTGTTTCCAACTATGTAATCTGGTAAAAAATATTGTTTTCGTCAATAAATAACGGAGGATCTCTCTAGGAGAGGAATGAAATCGCATTTTTTTATATTGATTTTTTCCATTTAGTTTGTCCCTATGATAAATAGCAAAGCGTTCTGAACAAATCGCTAGCGCTCCAGCCTTTGGTGGCCACTGGCTTCAGGTTCGAACCCTGGCAGTGGCACGGATGTATTGTTAAGAGTTTGGAATTTACGTTAAACTATAGGTCCGATTTAATTACTCTGTCAATTTACTCTGTCCGATGACAAATATGTAGTAGAGATAGCGTACAAAATTGGTGAAACCTCTTTTTAAATAACGCATTCACTATCGCCCAAAGCTTAATTTATTGCCAAATAATCATGCTAATCATTAAGGTTTCTTCAATGATGTATGTAATTAAAGAGATATGTTATAAGTTATTGAAGTCTAAGTATTAGCAGATAATGATCAGAATGGTGTAATAATGAGGGTTAGGTTTATCTGTATAGGAACCAGTATTTTTTTTATTGATTACCATAATCGTAGGTCTTGTAGAAAACAAAATGTATGCCTCGAAATATAAAAAAAAAAAAAAGTTGAATTGCAATTTAATCTATATCCGTAAGAAAGATATTTTTGAGAAATTCATCCGTAACGAATAGCTCTAGTTATGCAGCGGTCTGATAGCCAGTTGGCCAGCATTCTGGCCTTTGGTACCATAGGCTTCTGGTTCGAATTCTGGCAGTGGCGTATATGTTTGGTTGGTGGTTCGGAATTCACGTTATATTGTAGGTCCCGATTAAATTAGCCCAGAATGTTAAGGAAAAAATGACTGTAGAGCGACAAACCAAACCAAAACATATTGTAAATATATAGAGATACAATACCCAACTGATGAAACCACTTTTTAAATAATGCATTCGCTATCCTCCAAAGCTTAGTTTATTGGTAAATAATCATATTAATCATTAAAGATTGCTTTAATGATGTATGTAAATAAAGAGATATGATTGCACGAATTATTTTACACAGAAATTATTGACAATAGAAGTAAAAGGCAGTTAATGATCAGAATGGTATAATAATGAGGATTAGGTTTGCGATGGATTGTTGTTTCTTGTTTCCAACTATGTAATTTGATAAAAAAAATATTTTCGTAAATAAATAATGGAGATCTTAATAAAAATCTTATAAACCAATTACTCTATCAATGGATATGGAAGGGGAACTTTCCATTTCTTTTCCCGTACATATTGTTGAAAACTTTTGGGATTCATTCCATCCATCATCACGCCGCTGCTTTGATCTCGTATCTCGGCACTAGAATTTATTTTGGGCTTGTCAAAACCACCTGTCACCATTCTCTGGCTCAGTCTTTACGCTCCATTTCTATAGCGATCGAAGGAACACTCGCCATGGATTTGTTGTTTCTTATTCCAAACTATGTAATTTGGTAAAAAAAAAAAGTGGTTTTCGTAAATAAATAACGGAGGATTTCTCTGGGAGATGAATGAAATGGTATTTTTGTTTTTATATTGATTTTTTTTTTTTTTTTTTTTTTTACATTTACTTTGTCCCATGATCCCATGATAAATAGCGGCTGATGGCAAATTGGCTAGCTCTCTGTCCTTTGGTACCACTGGCTTCAGGTTCGAATTCTGGCAGTGGCATAGATGTTTTATTAGTGGCTAGGAATTCACGTTAAACTGTAGGTATCGGTCTAGCTTGCCTAAAGTGAGGCAAAACAGGTCTGATGGGTGAACAACCAAACCGTAATTGAATAAACATTATTATAAATAAACGTTCTTGTGCTTAGTTTTCTGTAATAAAAGTGGCATAAATTTTAAGGCAGTTCTTATGCAATTTTTACAGACAATCAGAATTTTTGAGTAGAATTTCGAACATAATACGTTTTTCGACAAAAAAATCATTAAATATGTCATTACATTTTTCAATTCTCAATTAATGTGTACATACAATATATAAAAATTATCTATTTATAAGACAAAAAACATGCTGCAAAAATTGTTATAATTGCAATATTAGAGTTTTTGCTTACCGTACTTTAAAAAATTATTTTTTTCTCCCTAGCGCGCATGCTCATAGGAAACATTATTAAAGATACGCATGCGCAATTTCCTATGAGCCTGCGCGCTAGGAGAAAAATACCGTATTTTTAAATACGGTATGCAAAAACTCTCTATTGTCTGATCTTATAATATTTGGAACATTTTTCCACTTTTAAAAGATAGGATTAAGACAAAATAATAAATTTAAAATAAATAAAGTACAAAATATCAACAGGAAAAACATGTACAAAAAATAAGCAAATGAATCTATGGTGAGAAAAATTAAATTCATACCGAATTGATGAGTCTGTTGCGCATAGTGATAAAACAGAAAATTTCAAAACCAGAAATAAGACTTCGGCCATCCCCACTCAAAATTAACATATTCTTCCGTTAATTACAGAATAATCCATACCTTAATTACTTTATGATTAATAACGTAAACAAGCTTTTCAATACATGGAATAAATTAGATACTTTCTTAATCAAGATCTTACGAACCAATTATTCCATCAATGAATACGGAAGGGGAAGTTTCCATTCTTTTCCCATGCATAGTGCTGAAAAGTTTTGGGGATTCTTCCATAAATACATCACACAGCTCCTTTGATCTCGTATCCTAGTACTAGAATTTATTTCGAGCTTGTCAGAACCACCTGTCACCATTCTCTGGTTGGGTCCTTTACGCTCCATTTCTGCAACGATCGAACGAGCACTCGCCATGGATTCTTGTTTCTTGTTCTAAACTATGTAATTTGGTAGAAAAAAATTGTTTTCGCAAAAATAAATAACGGAGGATTTCTCTGGGAGATGAATAAAATAATATATTTTATTATATTTTTTTTTCATTTACTATGCCCCATGATAAATAGATGATTACTTTGTCCCATGATAGATAGAGATGATCCCATGATAATGATTCAATTGGTACTACTGGCTTCAGGTTCGAATTCTGTTAGTGGTATGGATGGTTTGCAATTCACGTTAACCCGATTTAATTAGCCCAGAATGGGAAGGGAAAAATGACTGAAGAGCGAAAACCATACCTAAACCAACGATAAATATGTAGATACCATTCCAAAGTGATGAATCTTCTTTTTAAATAATGCATTCACTATCATCTAAAGCTTAGTTTATTGGTAAAAAAATAATCATTTTAATCATTAAAATTTGCTTTAATGATGTATGTAATTAAAGAGATTTAACTACACGATTTAATTAACGCAGAAATTATTGATATCGAAGTAATGGGCAGATAATGATCAGAATGTATAATAATGAGGGGTTAGGTTTGCGATAAGTTGTTGTTTCTTGTTTCCAACTATGTAATCTGGTAAAAAATAATTGTTTCTTAAATAAATAACAGAGGATTTCTCTAAAGAGATGAATGAAGTAACATTTTTTTTTATTTTATATTGAATTTTTTTCCATTTACTTTGTCCCATTATAAGTATGCAGAGACACCCGTACCAAATTGATGAAACCTGTTTATAAATTATGTATTCACTATCATCTAAAATCTTATTTTGTTGGTAAATAATCATGTTATTTACCAACAAAAAGCTTGTTTTTAATGATGTATGTAATTAAAGAGATATAACCACACGATTTAGTTAACACAGAAATTATTGAAGTCTAAGTAATCAGCAGATAATGATCATAATGGTATAATAATGAGGGTTAGGTTTGCAATGGATTATTGTTTCTCGCTTCCAGCTATGTAATTTGGTAAAAAAAATTGTTTTCGTAAATAAATAACAGAGGATTTCTTTAGGAGATGAATGAAATAATATATATATATATTTTTTGTTTTATATTAAATATTTTCATTTACTTTGCTCCTTGATAAATATGTAAATATCATACAAAATTGTTGGAAACTCTTTTTAAATAATGCAGTCACTATCATATAAAGCTCAATTTATTGGTAAATAATCATGTTTATCATTAAAAGTTGCTTTAATGATGTATGTAATTAAAGATGATATTTTCAAAAATCAATTTTTATAAAAATAAAAATCATTTATATTTTTAATGCAATCAATTGTATAAAAACCTTGACGAAATTTTAGAATGCCGCGTTCCCTGATAGCTGGTGCTTTGATACCTATTATTAACTAACCATAGTGATTTATTAACTTAGTGATTCAAAGGTCATGGGACAAATTTTGAGGGGTGTACAGTTTACTAAAAACATACATTTTTTTTATATAAGAATATAAGGTAGTAAGTGACGCGTTGAGGCACGAACAAAAAAAAATGAGACATGAAAAGAAAACATTTTTTATTTACAACATCATTACAAAGTGCTTTATTGATTCAATGATTACAATAAATGTTCAAAATTGCGACCACCAACAGTAATAAATACCTGATAGCGTAGAAGGAGAGTTCTGTATCCCCATTCAAATTTTAAAGGGTGGTACAGCTTCACTAATTATCGTCATTTATTAACTTATGCAGGATGATTCAATGGCCATGGGGCAAACTTTGAGGAGTCCAGCTTACTAATTATCGTCGTTTATTAACTTATGCAGGATGATTCAATGGCCATGGGGCAAACTTTGAGGAGTCCAGCTTACTAATTATCGTCGTTTATTAACTTATGCAGGATGATTCAATGGCCATAGGGACAAACTTTGAGGAGTCCAGCTTACTAATTATCGTCGTTTATTATCTTATGCAGTATGATTCAATGGCCATGGGACAAACTTTGAGGAGTCCAGCTTACTAATTATCGTCGTTTATTAACTTATGCAGGATGATTCAATGGCCATGGGACAAACTTTGAGGAGTCCGACTTACTAATTATCGTCGTTTATTAACTTATGCAGGATGATTCAATGGCCATGGGACAAACTTTGAGGGGGTGATGTACAGCTTACTAAAACATATATTTTTGTGTAGAAATGTATGGCCGTAAATGACGCGTTGAGGAATGAACACAAAAGAAGAGACACGAAAAGAAAACATTATTTATTTACAACATTAAGTGCTCCGTTGATTCAATGCTTACAATAAATGTTCAAAATTGTTACCACCAATAGTAATATACATGTTTTGGTAGCGTCGAAAGAATGACTGGGGAACTGTTCCAAAGATGCCAGGCATTTCACATACGCTTGCAACCACAATACAACGAGATCCTTAATTGAGTCAACTGAGTCTCGTAAAGGAAAACAACAGTTGCAAAAGCAGATTAAGGATAAGTTAGAGTGCACATTGGGGTGCCAGCCAGAGGACTTGAAATACATTAAGTGACTGAATCAATTGGGTCATTGTGTCTGGCTGTTGCGAGAAATTCATTTGAAAGTGTGTTCTTATCTTAACGCGTTATTTGCGTCCATACATTCTTACACAAAAATTATAAACAAACCTCAAATTTTGTCCGATGCTCGATCTCCCTGTATTTTACACGACTTCTTAACTGCCTTATGCTATCTTAATTATTGCCATTTGGTTTGGTTTTTATCTATTTTATTTATTTCGCTTAAAGGTTATAATAAATAGATATTAAATTTTATGTATAATTTCTCCCCATTGAGTTAAGATATGTGATCTTAAAATGCTTATCGCGGATTTCTTTGAATTTTAATTTCAACATTTTCATTGATATTATATCTGAACAAAAACTTACCAAAGTCAAATATATTTTGTTATTCCCTGAAGCAAGTACATAACTGGGTCATATCTGCTAGTTTGTAAAGAATAAGAAATTACAGAAATATTTTTGTATTATTGATATTGTGCTTAAAATACGGAGGATAATGTTTCATGTTCTTCTCTTATACAGTTACCTGAAAGTATTTTTTATCTATCAAAATAATTATTCATTGTAATACATAAAAATACATTTTTATCAAAAATGACATCAATTTTGAATCAAAATCAAAATATTTTATTGTGCTTGGTTTACTATATAAATTTACTTTATTAAGAAGGGGCTGATAGTTTCGAGTTCCGGCGGTGGTATGGATGTTTGTAGTGGTTCGGAATCCACTTTAAGCCATTGTCCCCGGTCTAATATGACTATAGAGCGATGGGCGTAAAGCTTACCACCCTACCCCGTAAAAAGTCAGCGTCAAGGAGCCAAATCGGACTACTACCTAAGGGTGCTCCAACACAACAGAAGCTGACCCCTTTCTCTCCATCCATGAGACCAACGGGTTCGTGAATTTGGTCTAGATGTTGCTGTCTACCAAGTGGGATAAGAAACAACAACACATCAACTTCATTAAAAAACTTAATTACATGAACATTTCTGAAAGCAATTAAAAATGTTTTGAAAAAAAGGCTTTTTTACATTTTTTAAGATTTTCTTGAGATTAATTTAGATTTCGATAGATTTAAAATATTAATTTTAAGTTTTTTTTACAGAAACCTAACATAAAAGTTCCGACCAAAATAATAAGGTAATTAAGCACAAACTAGCCAAGTATCCATCGTAGATCTTATCTCCTTAATTTTTTTAGAATATAATGTATTACAATGCTTTACAACGTTCAGAAGTAGAAAGAAATGCTTACATCTATGTAGTAATTAGATTTATTTCATGGAATTCATTTCATTTACTTAATTGGATAATTAATTTTATTTTTAGCATTATTATTTATGATGAAAAATCTCGATACTAAATTTTTTTATTGAGTTTTCAATGTACTTCGTCTTTAATTATATTTGTCATTATAATGCTTGTAACGTAGTTATCAAAATAATTATCATACATAATAAGTAAAAGAATATTTCAAATACTAATAAAATTAGAGTTTTAAGAACGGGCAGAATAAATAAATTGAAATGAAAGATAATTAATATAAACGCCTTTTTCCAAAAATTTTTTAATAAAATCAATTATTAAATATGCTAAAGTAATTTTTTTTTTTGAATTAATCATGCTATAATTTTAGAATAAAAATATCTAATTAATTTTGAAAGTTAAATAAAAAATTATCTTTCCTTTGAAATCTTCTAATGAAATATGTAATCAGATTAATTACTTCAAAAATAAATTTAATAGGCTGTTAAAAATCTTGATTTTTAAAGAAAAATATTATGCTGGGCCTACAGTTAAATTTATTTTAATTTTTTTTCGGAAAAAAAATGTATATTTATAATAATTTTCTAAATTTTTGATAATTAAATAAATTTGTTGCAATATTTTCAGATAAATTGAAATAAAGTAAAATAATCCAAATAAATTCTCCTACGTGTTTTATGAATAATTTTTAAAGACATATTTTAATGATTATGTTGAAAAATAAATTTTTAAACTAAATTTTTGTGTTTCCTCTTAATATTTATAAAATTATTATATATAAGATTTATTATAAAGTGTATATTAGATATAATGTGCATGTTAAGATTATTATAGATTTTTGTATAATCTTATAAATCCAAATATACACATTATATAAAATCTTACAGATCAATAATAGTCTTAATTATTGATAATATATATATAATGAAGTTATTCAAAAATATGTTATATATCTTCTGATTTTTTTAAAAAAGTTTGGTTTAGCTCTTTGTATGCTACAATAAATCTTTTAAAATAAATTATATTTATAAATTTTAAATCTGTATAAAATTACATTTTATATACAATCTTACACATCTATGATAATCTTATAAATCTTAATATACACTTCAAAGCTGTGAGTTCTCAAACCTCAAGTATCTCCACCCAACACCACCCAGTTTCAATCTGGTTACCCAACCTGCACACTACAAAGTTGATTAATTTAATTAGATTATGTCGACTTAAACTATAAATATAAATTTTATTATATAAAATAATAGAGTAAAAAATAAAGTGAAAAATCCCTTACATTCTCATGCATACTGCACTAGTATAAATATAGATTTGATTGTTTGGTGATATGATTATAAGGATAATTTCTGCCCAGTCACTAGTAAACACACTTAATCACAAAAGATAACGTATCCGAACCTATCAGAGGAAATCTCCAATAAGTCATGGCAAAAAAGGCACCATAAAAAACCATGGCTTTCTACAAAAGAAGTAAAACTTCACGTATAATTCTCTGTCAGCTGGTAACCAAAGCAACGATTGCCTTGTGTTGATTCAATCCTTTGTTACACTGGAGTCTTGTTAGTGTTGTGGAAGGGGAAAATTCTGCATGGGGTATTTATTTGATGTAATAGAAAGAGTTGGTGGTTCTGCACTCTTGCAGAGAGAAGTTCTAACTTATTTTTGAGATATTCTTTTTACTTCCTTCTTCCTTTCTGGCGAAACAAAGGTATTAAATAAGTAAAACTGTCATTGGGAAGTTATCTAGTTATTAACAGGATGTGTATGAAGGTTACAAAAGAAAATACGTATTTCCTCTGAAAAGAAAAAAAACAAAACTTATGAATAAAAAGGAGTCTGAATATTGCAAATCTTAAGATTATTATAGATGTGTAAGGTTTAATATAAAGTGTATATTAAGATTTATAAAATTATTATAGATGTGTAGGATTTCATATAAAGTGTATATTAAGAATTTATAAGATTAATATAGATGTGTATGATTTAATATAAAATGTAATTCTATACAGTTATATAATTTTTTTTATTACAGTTATAATTTATTTTAAAAGATTTATTGTTGTTTAAAAAGTTTTAAACCATACTTATTTTTGAAATAACCAGAAGAAATGCCACAAATTTTTGAATAACTTCATTATATATCCTTTTGTAAGAAAAAAAATGTAAATTTATTTTGAAAATCATTTTTTATTAGACTTTTAATGGAATTTGAAATTTAAAAAAAAATTCTATGTGATTATTTTTAAACACGGTAGAGAATTCAATTTTAGGATTAAAACTCGAACAAAAAACGAGATTTTTTTATCCAATTTTTTAACAAACATCTTTTAATTAACCTTCTGGAAGAAAAAAAATAGAACTTCCTTCCAAAAACAGAACTTATTAAACAAAGGAAATACCAAAGTTCAAGACTCAATTTATTCACACGTATTTCCGCTGAAAGAAAAAAAGAAAACATCTTTTTCGTTTTCATCTTTGTAACTTTCATGCGCATCCTGTCAATAACTAGATAACTTCCCAGTGACAGTTTTACTTATTTAATACCTTTGTTTCGCCAGAAGGAAGAAGTAAAAAGAATATCTCAGAATAAGTTAGAACTTCTCTGCAAGAGTACAAGAACCACCAGCTCTTTCTATTACATCAAATAAATACCCGAGGCAGAATTTTTTCCTCTTCCACAACACTAACAAGACTCGGTGTAACAAATGATTGAATCAAACAAGGCAATCGTAGCTTTTGGTTACCAGCTGACGTAGAATTATAAGTGAAGTTTTACTTCTTTTGCCTCAAGCAATGGTTTGTATAGTGCCTTTTCTGCCGTGACTTATTGAAGATTTCCGCTGAAAGGTTCAGATACGTTATCTTTTGTGATTAAGTGTGTTCACTAGTCACTGCGCAGAAATTATCCTTATAATCATTTCAGCAAACTATCATATATATGCTAGTTCAGTATGCATGATAATGTAAAGCTTTTATTTTCACTTTTTATATTATATAATAAAATTTTATTTGGATATCTTAAGTGCATATAATCTAATTAAATTAATTAAGTTTGTAGTTTGCAGGTTGGGCAACCAAATTGCAACTGGGTGTAGTTGGGTGGAGATACTTGAGGTTTGAGAACTCACAACTTTGAAGTGTATATATGAAGTGTGTATTAAGATTTATAAGATTATTATAGATGTGTAGGATTTTTATATAAAAGGTAATTCTATACAGTTACATAATTTACAAATATAATTTATTTTGAAAATATTTAGTGTAGTTTAAAAAGTTGTGTCATAAGAAATATCACAAATTTTGAATAACGTCATTATATAACCCTTTTCTATAAACAAAATTCAAATTTATTTTGAAGAATCATTTTTTATTACATTTTTAATCATTTTTAATTGAATTTGAAATTTTAAAAAAATTATTGTATGAATATTTTTTAAAAACGGTAGACAGTTTCATAGGATTACAACTCGAACGAAAGAGATTTTTTTTTTTATCCATTTTTTTTTTTTTTTACAAACATCTTTTAATTAACCTTGAGGAAGAAAAAAATAGAACTTCATTCCAAACACAGAACTTAATAGACAAAGGAAATATCAAAGTTCAGACTCATTTTGTTCATACGTATTTCCTCTGAAACAAAAAAGAAAAACTTCTTTTTCTTTTTTCACTTCTTTGTAACTCTATGCTCATCCTGTCAATAGCAATATAACTTCCCAATGACAGTTTTACTTATTTAATACCTTTGTCTCGCCAGAAAGGAAGAAGTAAAAAGAATATCTGAGAATCAGTTAGAACTTCTCTCTGCAAGAGTGCAGAACCACCAGCTCTTTCTATTACATCAAATAAATACCCCGGGGCAGAATTTTCCCCTTCCACAACACTAACAAGACTCCAGTGTAACAAATGATTGAATCAAACGAGGCAATCGTTGCTTTGGTTACCAGCTGACAGAGAATTATACGTGAAGTTTTACTTCTTTTGCCGCTAGCAATGGTTTTGTAAGGTGCCTTTTCTGCCATGACTTATTGGAGATTTCCACTGATAGGTTTAGATATGTTATCTTTTGTGATTAAGTGTGTTTACTATTCACTGGGTAGAATTTATCCTTACAATCATATCTATATCTATGTTAGTGCAGTGTGTGAGGTGTTTTCTGTTACTAACCTTTATCATATTATATAATAAATTTTAATTTGAATATCTTAAGTACACATAATCAAATTAAATTAGTTAAGTTTGTAGTGTATTGGTCGGTGTGGTTCAGATACTTAAAACAAAGGTTTGAAAACTGACAGTTTTATTTACACGCGATTATTATAGATGTGTAAGATTTGATATAAAGTGCATATAAAAGATTTGTAATATAATATAAAATCTTACACATATTATAATAATCTTATAAATCTTAATATGCACTTTATATAAAATCTTACACCTATAAGAAAGTGCAAATTGAGATTCGTAAGATTATTAAAAAAATGTGTACGATTCTATGTAAAGTGTATATTGAGATTCATAAGATTATTATAGGTGTGTAATATTTAATATAATGTAATTCTATACATTTAAATAATTTACAAATATAAATAATATTAAAAAATTTATTATTGTTTAAAATGTTTTAATCAAACTTATTTTTTTATAAAAACCAGAAGAAATATCACAAATTTTAGTATAACTTCATTATGTATCCTTTTGAATAAACAGAATTTAAATTTATTTCAAAAAATCATTTATTATTAGATTTTTGATCATTATTAATTTAATTTGAAATTAAAAAAAAAAATCTTTAAGGTAAATATTTTTAAACACGGTAGACAGTTTTATAGGATTACAGCTCGGACGAAAGAGATTCTTTTTTCGTGCACTTTTTTTACAAACATCTTTTAATTAACCTTCAGAAAGAAGAAAAAAATAGGACTTCCTTCCTAAAACAGAACATAATAAACAAAGGAAATACCAAAGTTCAGACTCATTTTATGCATACGTTCCTCTGAAAGAAAAAAAAAAAAAGAAAACTTCTTTTTCGTTCTACTTCTTTGTAACCTTCACGCGCTTCTTGTCAATAACTAGATAACTTCCCAGTGACAGTTTTACTTATTTAATACCTTTTGTTTCGCCAGAAAGGAAGAAGTAAAAAGAATATCTCAAGAATAAGTTAGAACTTCTCTGCAAGACCACCAGCTCTTTCTATTACATCAAATAAATACCCCGGGCAGAATTTTCCCCTTCCACAACACTAACAAGACTTCAGTGTAACAAATGATTGAATCAAACGAGGCAATCGTTGCTTTGGTTACCAGCTGATATAGAATTATACGTGAAGTTTTACTTCTTTCGCCCAAAGCAATGGTTTTGTATGGTGCCTTTTCTGCCATGACTTATTGGAGATTTACGTTGATAGGTTCAAATACGTTATCTTTTGTGATTAAGTGTGTTTGCTAGTCGCTGGGCAGAAATTATCCTTATAATCATTTTCAGCAAACAATAATATATATATATATGCTAGTGCAGTATGCGTAAGGGTTATTCTTTCATAAGCTTTATCATTTTATGTAATAAAATTTGATTTGGATATCTTAAGTTCAAATACTCTAATTAAATTAATTAAGTTTGTAGTGTGCAGGTTGAGCAACCAGATTGTATTGGGTATGGTTAGGTTGAGATACTTGACGCAAAAAGGTTTGAGAACTCATAGTTTTATTTACGCGCGATAATTATAGATGTGTATGATTTTAGATAAAGTGTATATTAAGATTTATTAGATTATTATAGATGTGTAAGATTTTATGTAAATTTTATGTAAATATTTTTAAAAACAGTAGACAACGCTCTTTTAGGATTGCAGCTTGAGACAGCGAGTTTTTTTTTTTTGTGCAATTTTTTTAACAAACACCTTTTAATTACCCTTCAGGAAGCCAAAAAAATAGAACTTCCTTCCAAAAACAGAACTTAACAAACAAAGGAAATGCCAAAGTTCAGACTCATTTTATTCATACGTATTTCCTCTGAAAGAAAAAAAAAAAAAAAAAAAAGAAAACTTCTTTTTCTTTTCTCTTCTTTGTAACCTTCATGCGCATCCTGTCAATAACTAGATAACTTCAAATGACAGATTTGCTTATTTAACACCTTTGTCTAGCCAGAAAGGAAGAAGTAAAAAGAATATCTCAAGAATAAGTTGGAACATCTTTGCAAGAGTACAAGAACTACCAGCTCTTTCTATTGCATCAAATAAATACCCGAGGCAGAATTTCCCCTTCCACAACATTAACAAGACTCCAGTGTAAGAAATGATTGAATCAACACAAGGCCAGTGTTGCTTTGGTTACCACCTGACAGAGAATTATACGCGAAGTTTTACTTCTTCCGCCGCAAGCCATGGTTTCGTATGGTGCCTTTTCTGCCATGTCTTATTGGAGATTTCCGCTGATAGCTTCAGATACGTTGTCTTTTGTGATTAAGTGTGTTTACTAGTGACTGGGTAGAAATTATACTTATAATCATTTCAATAGATATTCATATCTATAGTTGCGCTAGTGCAGTATACATGAGGTTTAGATTTTTACTAAGCTTTATTATTCCTTATAATGAAATTTGATGTGGATATCTTAGGTGCACATATTTTAATTAAATTAATTAAGTTTGCATAGTGTAGGTTGGGCAACCAGATTTTAACTGGGAGTGGTTGGGTTGAGATACTTAATGCATAGGTTTGAGAACTCACTGTTTTATTTACACACGATTATTATGGATATGTAGGATTTTTTATATAAAGTGTATTTTAACATTTATAAGATTACTATAGATGCTTAAAATTTTATCTAAAGTGCATATTAAGATTGATAAGATTTTTATAGATGTGTAAGATTGTATATAAAGTTTATATTATTGACTATATAAAATCTTACAAATGTATAATAAAGTTTATATTAATATTTATAAGATTATTATGTAAAATTTTATGTATGTATAATAAGAGTTATAAAATTTTACACATTTATAATAATTTTATATAAAGTGCATATTAGGATTTATTAGATTATTATAGATTTGTAAGATTTTATATGTAGTGTACATTAATATTTATAAGAATAGGATAGATGTGTAAGATTTTATATAAAGTGTAATTTTATACAGTTACATATTATACAAAATATAATTTAATTTGAAAAGTGTTATTGTAATTTAAAAAGTTCTAAATCAATTTTATTTCTTAAAAAATAAAAAAAATAAATATCACAAATATTTGAATAACTTCATTATGTACCTTTTGTAAAAACAAAATTTAAATTTATTTTTGAAAAATCTTTTTTTATACAGTTTTAATCATTTTTAATTGAATTTTAAATTTAAAAAAATATTTTTATCTAAATATTTTTTTTAAACACGGTAGACAGTTTTATAAGATTACAGTTCGAACGAACGAGAATTTTTGTGCATTTTCTAAATATTTTTAACAAACATCTTTTAATTAACCTTCAGGAAGAAAAAAAAAGATAGAACTTCCTTCCAAAAACAGAACTTAATAAGCAATGGAAATACCAAAAATCAGACTCATTTTATTCATACGTATTTCCTCTGAAAGAAAAAAAAAAAGAAAAAAATTCCTTTTTCTTTTTCACTTCTTTGTAACCTTCATAGTGCATCCTGTCAATAACTAGATAACTTTCCAGTGACAGTCTTACTTATTTAAAACCTTTGTCTCGCCAGAAAGGAAGAAGAAGTAAAAAGAATATCTCAGAATAAGTTAAAACTTCTCTCTGCAAGAGTACAATAACCACCAGCTTTCTATTGCATCAAATAAACACCCCGGGGCAGAATTTTCCCCTTCCACAACACTAGCAAGATTCCAGTGTAACAAATGATAGAATCAAACAGGGCAATCGTTGCTTTGGTTACCAGCTGACAGAGAATTATACGTGAAATTTTACTTCTTTTGCCGCGAGCAGTGGCTTTGTACAGTGCCTTTTCTGCCATAACATATTGGAGATTTCCGCTGATAGGTTCAGATGCGTTATCTTTTGTGATTAAGTGTGCTTACTATTCACTAAGCACAAATTATCCTTATAATCATTTCAGCAAACAATCATATATGTGCTTGAGGAATGTAAGGTTTTTTTTCTTTCACTAAGCTTTATTATTTTATGTAATAAAATTTAATTTGAATATCTTAAGTGTATATAATCTAATTAAATTAATTAAATTTGTAGTGTGCAGATTAGGCAACCATTTTAACTGGGTGGTGTTGGGTTGAGATAGTTGGGGCACAGGTTGGATACATACATCTTTATTTACACAAGCTCTAACACCCTCCACATACAATTAGAGACATACAATGTTTAACACATTGAAATACAGATAATTATATTCGTGGAAGGAAGCCGAAATCCCGAAACTGAGATACGCGCAGGGTGCGCAAAATGTACTTCCTCTCCGGCTGTGTGGCCTATTGGCCAATTGGCTAGATTGGCTGGCCTTTGATACCACAGGCTTCAGGTTTAAATCTTGTCGCTGGCATGGATGTTTGTCAGTGGTTTGGAATATCCACGATAAACTGTAGGTCCCGGTTTAATTAGCCTACAGTGTGCACAAGATGACCGTAGAGCGACAAACCAAACCAATCATCTCCAGGTGAGAATCTGTAGGCCAACTAATGCACCGCGTTGCACTAAATATATTTCCTCTCAGGATGAGAGATTATAAACTAAATGTTTCGGAGCAGAAGAACAGGTTGCGCTGTACTCCCACTCGGCTAATATTTTCGAGGCCAACTAATCGTTTCTCCTGAACGCCACAAGGGAGCGATTTTGCCAGTGTGTAGTATAAAGTATGGTTACAAGCTGAATTTAATTAAACCAATTGTGGTCAATGAGAATAGCATTTATTTATGTACAGTTTTTTTTTAATAAAAAGAATTTATTATATGTTTTCAAAATTCATCTTCAGATCGCATTAAATTAATGAAAAACTACAGAAAATATATTAAGAAAAATGAAAGAGAATTGTGTGTGTGTGTGGAACGCTTTTTGTTATATACTAGTTTAAAAATAAGTCAAAAACATTGTATGTATATGGTTGAATAAGAAAATATATTCTTTTTAGTTAATTTCGACAAAAAAAAAATTTAAATGTCCTTTTGAAATAAATCGAAAAATTGATAAATTTCTTAACTTATTTTATGCTGCATCAATTATTTATCATGTTTAGTTTTTTAATGTAAATTAATATATTATCTAAGTTTAATGTAGCGTTTTTTATATTAGCATAGCCACTTTACGTTATATTTGTTATTATAATTTTAAAACTTTTGTTTAATAAAAAAACACATTAATTATGGTTCCAAAATCTAAAATAACTTTAATTACAGTTAAAACTAAATTCTAAGTAAATTTTACTGAAACTAATGTTGATTTTATAAAAAAAAATATCATAACTAAATCAAATTGTAATCTATATCGTAACTATCCAAAATCAATATCATAACTAATGTAAATATTGTATTCTATATCCTAATTAACTGTAAAAATATTGAAGCTATCGATTTTTATAAAGACAAAATATTTAATCGTAAAAGACCATTAAATTGAAAAAAGCCAATACTTTAGTAGAATAATTTATTTTTCTTGCAAAGCCAATATGTTTATTAATAAGCAAATCAAATAAAAGATTTGTCAAATAGTTGAAATTTTTATCAAAACTTTTCCACAACTGCCCACCCCTCAAAACAAAATTACAAATTATTTATTTTATAAAAAGGGCTCCATCTGAGTTCTTGTTTACCGCCCAGTACATCAGTAAAAAAGTACCACGACAGGGACATATTACTTTTCGATAGTTATTTGATCGGTTGTTATTGTTTTATGGCATTAAGGTCGGTGTTTGTCCACTCTGCTGCAAAAAAGAGTTATATAAATGTGGTCCAGTAAATAAAGAGCCCTGATGACAGAGTGATTAGCACCCTGACGCTCGGTGCGAAATTATATTAGAGCGTTATTTTGGTTGTTGTTGTGACTAATACTCAGTGTCCTGCAGTGCAGGACGGACATCAATGAGTGATCTACTCGTGGATGGAAGGAAAGGGGCAGCTTCTGGTGTGATGGAGTACCCGTAGTTAGAAGTCTGACTTTTGTTCCATGACGCTCTTACAGTCCCATTTGACCGGGACCTACGGTTTAAAGTGGATTCCGAACCACTACAAACATCCATGGCACCGCCGGGACTCAAACCCGAAACCTGTGGTACCGTGCGCCAGGGCGCTAGCCACTCGACCATTCAGGCCCCGCGTTATTTTGGTACTTAATATTGCATTAAGGGTTCCTGATGGCTGAGTGACTTGTGACTTGATGTCACAGGCTTCTTGTACGAGTCCCGGTGGTGCCATAGATGTTTGTAGTGGTTCGAATTCCACTTTAAACCGCAGATCCAGTCTAATGTGACTGTTAGGCGTAAGGATGACATCCCTACCCCGTAAAAAAGAAAAGCATCTCCTTTCTCGAAATCTCTCATTAGGCAGACGGGCATGGTATAATATGGAGGTGTTGCACCAATGAAGAAATCTAGTTGAAAAGCTGTCTGCAAAGGTGAGTCATGAAATACAGGTTGTGATAAAAAAATACTTATTTAAAACCATTCAACCAATGTTATTATTGTTGTCAAAGCGTAAATCTAAAACAATTTATTGAAGTTTTTTTCAAATAGAAATTTTCAATGCATTTCAAGTAAAAACACACGACAATAACTTTAATGAAATAGGACCTTTAAATAGAAATAAGTTACGCCTGACTCTTATTCAAGCTCATCTATATCTTTATCGTATACCTCAGTACTGTCATTTACACTGCTTTCGCTATTTTCAATCTTTATTGCCATAGATGCTGATTCGTTTCTGGTCGTGATTCTGATTTTGATACTAGAAACAGCAGTTTCTTTTTAAAAAATTATATTCAATGCTATATCGTTTGGATTCTGTTTATTGTTTTTTTTTTTTTAATGTGTCTTTTTTTTAACTATGTTTCATCTCAGTACTGTCATTTACTTTCTATTTTCCCTTTAATGCCATAGATACTGTTTCCAATTCTGATATTAGAGAGTTTTTGCATAACATTTTTTGATCGTCCGATATTTTTTCCTTCCTAGCGCGCATGCTCATAAGAAACGTTGTACCTATTGCGCATGCTTATCTGTAATACTTCACAACTGAGCTATTCCTATGAGCATACGCACTAGGAAGAAAAAAATATCGGACGATAAAAAACGTTATGCAAAAACTCTCTAATGATTCTGATTATGATGCTACAAACAGCGACTTTTTAAAAAAAAAGATTTCAATCTATTACTATGTCTTTTGAATTCTGTATATTGTTATTTTTTCTGTACACTTTTTTTTAAATCATGTGTTCACCTCAGTACTGTTATTTACGCTGGTTTTGCTATTTTCACTCTCTATTACCATAGATACTGATTCTGATTCTGATGATGGTCTTAATCTGATGCTACAAAAAGCGGCTTTTTAAATCTTTTTCCTGTGAAATACAAAGTTATTTGAATTCTGTTCATCGATTTTTTTCCAACCTCAATAAACTGTTTTTTGAATTGTGTTTAATCTTAATAGTAAGTTGAGATTTATGAGGACCAAAACATTCCGCTATAAGGACTATAAAAAGTTTACTCAGGTTTGCTTGTCGTTTGAGAGAAAACCTGGAAAAGTTCCACCTGACTGCCGACTACCACAGTGAAACTTGCATAAACGCTGTCATAATTATAATGGAGTCTCCGTCTTTAAAAGCAGTGACTATAAATAACACCAACAATGATTACAGAAGCCTCATTTACTCTGTTGTCGTTTCTGATCCCCGATATGGTCTATCTATTGGACCAAATCCGTAAGTCCATAAACCTCTAAAAGGTGAAGAATAGAAGAGGTTCACAAACACCTCGTCCAATGTAAAATCATTTAAAATATGAGTGGGCGAGGCTTGAGCAGTCCTACTTGGTGCATGTCCCAAAACTCTTCTGCCCTTGTTTATAGGTGAGACTTCCCAAGTGTTCTTAGAGGCTTGATAGTCAATTGGCTTGCGCTCTGGCCTCTGGTATCACATGCTTCAAGCCCGAATCCTGATGGTGGCATGGATGTTTGTGAGTGGTTCGGAATCCACTTTAAATTATAGATCCCGGTCTAATTAACCCAAAGTGTGCACAAAATGACCGTAGGGCGACAAACCGAATCCCAAGTGTCCCCATGTAAAACGTGATAAGCAAGTGTGTTGGCTTCATGGCCTCCAAAAAGCAGGGTACCATCAGGGCGATCTCTCGAGTACCAATCATATGCTGAAGGACATACCAAATACCCTTAATTGTCTTCAAAAACTCGGAGAATACCTCAAGTTAGTTCATAATTCTACCTTCACGAAATTAATAAATATTCTCTTCTGAAACCTTATCTAAAAATATTACTAAATGCTAGACACAGTTTGAGTTCTAGAGAGAAAATAAGAATTCAAGAACGGATGTATGTTAGCTTATATTATGACATTTCTCACTATGAATTTAAGAAAATATCGATGATGCAATGTATTTATCATTCAAAGGACACCTCACCTGTCAAATGCCTCCCACTTGATTTATGAGAGTAGCCGAGAGTAGCGACATCTTGACACGGAGTAGAGCTGTGTCACTATGTCGCTATTCTCCTTGGAATAGTCCCATACCAGATAATTCAGAATATAAAACGAGATCATGTCACCTCCATTGAGAAATCCTGTTCTACTTCAAAATCCTTGGTGTCTGGATATACTTACTAAAATGACATCTTTAGACATTGTGTATATATTGAGAAATACATATTATGGGCTGGAAATGATCCATATAATATTACAACTATTGTTATGAAATAAAGGGAAAACTTTTTCTGATTATCATCAAATTTTTTCAATGCCATATAAAATAATTATTTTAAACAAATTTTATTGTTAAATTGTTTTTTTTTTTTTTTTTTTTTTTGTCAAGTAAGGATTATTGTATTCCTTCAAATATAATTGTTCATTTTTAATTTTTGACTTTTTTTCATCAAATAATTGTTGGTAAATTTGCATTTGATGCATTTTATTTTATCAAACGCAAATTGATGAAATAAAATAATAAAAATTCAGAATTCTAATAAAAGTTATCACCGTTATATTTTTTTTTTTTCAAATTGTTAAAGTAACATTCGATAGAAATTATGTTTAGTAAAATGTATTGGTACCTAAATCTTAACAAAGATTTCTTTTTTTCTAATTAATTAATTTAATAATTTTTCTCAAAGAATACCTTAAATGTAATAAGAAAGGCCAAACTAAATAAACATTGCTTATTAGTAGAAATTCAAGTAAAATAAGCATTCCTTATTCGTAGAAATTATAAACGTCACCATGATTGTATAAATTTTCGTTTTCAGATTAACTTTTACTAAAAAAACTTTACTTATTCAGGCATTTAAGCTATGCTTCTATAACTAATTAATTTACAAATTTTGACTCTCCTTTTAATTAATATTAGTATGGGAAAAACTCTTTCGATATACTAATAAATGAAATTTATAAATGTGATTTAATTTTAAAGTATTAAATGATATAGTATTTTATATTGAATAAATCTAAAATTAATAGCATAATGAAAAAGGACTTTGCTTGCAGATTAAAAATTTATTGATTTATCTTTACTTCTAATATGTTTGCTACAGATGCATAAATACAAACTCTATAATTGTGAATTTAAAATGTATCTATTAATACAAATTGCATTTATTTATTTATTTATTTTTAATTATGACCGCTGCAATATGCTTTTAGTTCTGAATAAAACAAAAACTTTTCTATTATATCAGGGAACAATTCTCAAAAATTATTAATAGACGAAATTTAAGAACGACGAAGCAATTATAAAAATTTTCAAAATTCAATTTAAGATTATGAAATGACATTGTGATAATCTCATAAAAAATTTGTGAATAATTAATTTTTATTACATAAAACAATTCTTTCATAAAAAAGCTTTTATGTATAAAACAAAAGTAATATATGATGCTGAAACATAATTAGCTACCTATTGTTAGTCATACATAATTCTTTTACATTTTAATCATTAATCGAGAATGCATGCATACTCATTACCTCTAATCAATTTCTATGCACTAAATCTTATTTATCTTTGTTTCTGGACTTTCCTTTATAGGATTTTTTGGGCTGTTGTCAAATTTCCATAGTCTAAGAAAAACTAGTTTTTTTTACTTATGAAATATCAACTCCTTTGGTAGTTAAAATTTTAGGAAAAGATTACGATGACCAACACCAGCATGACCAAACATAAAAATTATTTCTCAAGAATTTGCTTTATTAATTATTTTAAGTAGAATTGCTTTGATGGTGCATTTGAAATATTTGACGAAAATAAAATTGGTCAACACTTTGAAATTGCAAAAAAAAAATCACAAGCAACATATTATAAGCTAGGTATTTACCTAAAATACAATTAGTAATACAGAAAATTTTGTTTTTAATTTATTTATCAAAATACATTTTATTATTTTTTTTTCTTCCCATTTCTTGAATCTGAAAATGAGTATATACAAAACGAATCCTTCAAAATCTGTTTGTGTATTAAAAACAGATATAGTGCTCGTAAAACAAAATTGCGTTCAAAAATTACAAAATTATTGTGGTTAAGAAAATTGCAAATTTTCCGATTTACTTTTTTAGATGAATCTTAGACTATTTTTTTTTTCTAAAATAATAAATTAGCGGAATTAAACAATAAGTTTTAGAATATTAACAGATTGAAAAATATAAAATTACACAATTGTCAGAAAACATATTTGAAAAGGTGTGTAATAATTTTCAGCCATTCGGAAAGAAATTGTATTGAATTTACAATGAAATTTAAATCCATGCTTAGTCTAAACAAGTAATAAAAAAAAAAAATGAAGTCAATTCGTACTTTTTTTCACTATATTGCAGAAAGTTCTTTATAAATGAAGTTGAAATTTTCCTCTTACATCTGGCGCCATCTATTGGTAGATACATGCAACTTAAATCTAAAAAAAACTAAAATTAATTAATTAAATTTTAGGAATGAATTAATATTTGAAAAAACTGTATTAACATCCAGTGTCATCCACTACAAGTTTAAAAAAGAAGTATTGAACTTGAGTGGATAAATAAAAAGTATTTTATGAGCGATGGAAAATTTGAACAAGATATATATAGGGAGAGTGTGAGCTAATAGTAGGAATTGAAAAAACAATAAATATAACAATAAAATAATAATAACATAAATAAAGGCAAAAAGTTCTTATTTTATAGAAAAAGAATAGGTGTTTAATTTATTTAAATTATTAAAAAATTAATGTTTAAAATTATGATTAAAAATAATATTTTAAGGTTTAAAAATATGTTGAACTATATTATTTTTCATTTAAGACTAAATATGAATTTTAAACAATAAATAGTATTTTAAAAGCACTTAACGTTAATCTTTTATTTACACGAACAAACTTTTCAACTTCAATCATTATACGCATTCCTTTAGCGAAACCCCTCAATTATTACCTTACTTACCGGCAATATTTCTACTGCAAACTGACAAAGCGGTTATTGCATATCATAAAAATCATTCATCTTCATCATTTTCGATAAACCCCCGTCTTCCTAAATTGCTTCCTCAATTTCGAACAAATCCTTCATCCCATAAAAGGCTTCCGCTCTATCCCCTCATCCCCCTACCCCCAATTTACATCATTTATTGATTTTTCCTTATTTGTATACCTGCTCTTGAGAATAAAGATTAGCAATTTTTGCTCTGTTTCGTAGTGGGTAGATATGCTATTTTTATTTTATCGCTATTTAGTAATCAATAAATAGCAGAGCTTCTGTTCTCCTATCTATCTATATATATATATATATATATATATATATATATATATATATATATATATATATATTTAAATCGAAATGATATCTGGATCGTTAAGTTGCATGCACATTATAAATATGAAAAGGATTCTTCTCATTTGTGTTATGTAAAGAAACCATTGCTGATTATTTGTATTGGATAGCTATAAAGAATGGTTTATAGTGCTTTGAAAATAAGTTGCTTTGTTAAGTACGCAATGAATTGGATTATAACTTTATCCATGTGTTTTTGAATAATAAAATGATTTATAGGAAAATTAGAATCGTTGAATTGTTGAATAGCTACTCATCTGATATTTTGCGTTTAGAAATTGATTGTTTCCATTCAATAATAAGTACTGGAAGAATTATTCGCAGGGTCTGATAGCCGAGTGACTAGCTCTCTGGCGTTCGGTGCCACAGGGTTCGGCGATGCCACGGATATTTGTAGTGATTTAGAAACCATTTCTTACTTTTTTTCCTTGGACAAACTTTTCAACTTCATTCAGTATATGTGTGTGTACATTAAGTGAAAATGCCTTTTAATGTTTCTAAGATTTCTAAATGCAAATTACAATATAGATATATTAGAAAAATTTGAAAAACAACCATTCATTTAGTACGAAGACAACGGTAACATCTGTACACCGTCACTAAAACTCATTTATAAATTCTAAAAAAGTTTATAAACCAATCATTATTTAAGTCAATTTCCCTTGAATGCTTTGAGATAACAATCAAGGTCGTTTAATGAGTTGTTTAATATCATACGTAATTTCAAAACTTTATTAAATGCCTCAAAGATGAATTACAATGGGCGATTTGAAAAAACTCTTAAACAATGTGTAAACTCTCTGTAAACAATGTGTACCTCTTCAAAACAAACAGGTAATATAAAAAAAAATTGTAAAGTCAATTCCTACTTTTTTTTTCACTATATTGCAGAAAGTCCTTTATAAATAATTTTCATTCATTTTTTTAAGTTTATCTGGCGCCATCTATTGGTAGATATATGCAACTTAAATCTAAAAAACTAAAATTAATGAATTAAATTTAATTACTGAATTAATATTTGAAAAAAATTGTATTAACATCAAGTATCATGCACTACAAGTTCAAAAATATAGTTGAACTTGAGTGGATGAATAAAAAGTATTTTATTAACGATTGAAAATTTGAACAAGATATATATATAGGGAGAGTGTGAGCTAATAGAAGGAATTGAAAAAAAAAAGCTTTCATTCTATACTAATAATTTACTACTTTTATAAACCCACAATTTGTTCCAATACTGAAGATAAAACTCACAGATAACCTACAAAATTGATGAAATAATTTTCCTACGAAATATACTTGTGAATTACTGCTACCGATGTGTCAAATATTAAAATTAAATTCCAGACTTAATTTAAAATATAATAAAATGATTAATATTTTTAATAAGAGTGATTTGTCTGATAACTTAAATAATTTCATTTAAATTTGAAGGAAGAGGGAAAGACTTCTTCATTGGTTCAACAGCCCATGGTGGGCCTAGGCCATGCCTACTGCCAGATTTTGGGACAGAAGATGCTTTCTTTTACAGTTTTATTTTTGATTCTTTCATTTTTAATTTAGCTTACAAAATATGTTCAATAATAATAATGCAAAAATGAATCAATAATTAGTAAAATAACGGGAAATTGATAGTATATAATACTATAACAAAAATAAATATCGATATGTACTTGCACATCCTCTTTCTCCATAGCCACATGATAGGCCAAAGTCGTCTGCCCACTGCCAGATTTTGAGACAAGAGGTGGAATGGCATTTGAATAATTTATTACTGAGTGTAAAAATAATATTTTGTAATATAAACTATTATTATAAATGCAACTATGTTTAACTAAATTTTGTAATCACGTTATTTATAATCTAACAACTGAAAATAGATTAAAGTGAAAATATGCTGAAACACTTTTGAAACTCAAATTAACTGCATAATTTGTTTTATATAAAAAATTTATTTTAAAAAAGAAATCATGTCTTTTTTTTTTTATTACACTTTATATCATTGTTTAATTATTTTCTAAGTTATCATACATCAAAATATCTTCGGAAAAAATACAAATTGGTTATTTGATATAGAAATAATATCTTCTTCTTCAATGGCGCAAGAGCCCAATGGTGGGACAAAGCCGTTTGCCTACCTGCCAGTTTCCGAGACAGATGTTTCCTTTTTTTTTTTTTTTTTTTTTTTTCGTAAAGTAGGGATGTTATCCTTATGGCCAACAGTCATATTAGACCGGGACCTACGGTTTAAAGGGGATTCCGAACCACCACAAATAACCATAGTACCTTCGGAACATGAATACGAAACCATGTGACACCGAGAGGTAGTTACTAGGTCATCACACAGTTGACTTCTAATCAGCACTATACAAATATCTTGTTCATTGAAAAATAGAAATCTTCCTAAATAGAAAAATCATTCGATGTACCTTCTAAATTTAATATAAAGACTTTTTCAAATAATATTCAAATTAAAATAGGTATTCAATCAACCATTGTAAAATATTTCAGACAAAGACCAATTAAAATGCAGTTCCTTCAAAATTGAAAGTTTCCATCTTTGTTAACCTCCAGACCTATGGGACAAAGAATCCTCAGGCTAATTATTGTTTGGTTCTAGTATTGATTTCCCACCTCTGGAGATCCTTCTTAATTAAGAGTTCCCTGAATCTTTATATCTCCACGGCATTTGCATAATCATGAGTGACAAGATTAAGTAACTAACTGTTCTTTGAAAGAGGTTTGTCATCACTCTAAGAGTGGATGAAATTTGCTTGTTCACCTCCTTGGAAGGTATTTTGCTTCCTTGCCACCAACTAATGGAAAGTATTTCTCTAGAGGTTGGATGCTACCCTCAAGAAAATCGTCGTTTCCTCTTAATTTGTGAAGTTTAAAATTGAAATTTCTATCCATTAATAATTTGTCAACTTCATGTTTATTGTAATTAGTAATTCTTTTAAAAATGAATTTCACTTAAAATTACCTTTGTCTCCTTCAATGCTCTTATTATATGTATAAAATTCCAAATACTATTTTGAAATACCATTTGAAAAATTTATTATTGAGTATAAAATAATTATTTATACTATAAACTATTATTATATCGCAAATATATTTAGCTTTACGGCTGACAACACTACCCCGTAAAAAGAAAACATCTCATGTTTCGAAATATGCCAGTAGGCAGACGGCCTTGTCCCACTATGTGGCTGTTGCGCCAATGATGATGAGGATATAGTTAGCTTAATTTTGTAATCATATTTATAAACAAACAATTGAAAATAGATTAACGTGAAAGTTATGCTGAAAACAATTTAGAAACTCCAATTAGCTGTATAATTTACTTTATGGAAGAAACTTATTTTTAAAAAGAAATTATATCCTATTTTCTTATTACATTTTATATAAATTATTAATTATTTTTACTAAATTATTATACATCAAACTATCTTCGAAAAATACTTCGTTGGTTATTTGATTTAAAATAATATCGTCTTCTTCAATGGCGCAAGAGCCTAATGGTGGGACAAAGCCGTGTGCTACTGGCATATTTCGAGACAGGAGATGTTTTCTTTTTGCAGGATAGGGTTGTTAGCCTTATTCCCAACACTCATAATTAGACAATGACCAACGTTTTAAAGTGGATTTTACCAAAGTGGGTTCCATTAACCCAAACTCCTGTGGCACAGAGCGCTGATCACTCGGTCATCAGGCCCAACTTCTAATTAGCACTATACAAATATCTCGTTTATCGAAAATCAAGTTGGATAAATAGAAAAATCACTTGATGTTAGTGCCTAAGTTTGAAAATAATGTCTTTTTCAAATAATATTCCCATTAAAAAGGAAACTCAATCAACCATTGTAAAATATTTCAAAGACAAAGATAAATTAAAGGTTCCATCTTTGTTAATCTTCTGACCCAAAAATTGCTAAAGTATAGATTTCACATTCCTGGTGATCTTTTGTTAATCTTCACGGCACATAATATGGTGACAAGAAAGTAAATCTTTCAGGCTATCCATTATTGTTCGGTTTTAGTATTTTGCTTCCTTGCTACCAACTAATGTAAAAATTCCTCTAGAGAGTGGATGCTACCTCAAGGAAATCTTCCTTTTCTCTTAATCTGTGATGTTATTGTAATTAGTTAATCTTTTATAAATGAATTTCACTTAAAATTACCTTTGTCTTAATCAATGTTTATTATATTTATAAAATTCTAAATACTATTTTAAACGGACGAAACATTATTTGAATAATTTATTATTGAGTATAAAATAATTATTTATAATATTAACTAGTATTATAAATGCAAATTTATTTAGCTAAATTTTGTAATCACATTATTTATAAAAAACAATTTAAAATATATTATCTACAAAGATATGGTCAAAACCTCAAAGTAATTTATAATTTGTTTTATTAAGAAATTTATTTTTTAAAAGTTATTTTTTTTATACTTTATCAAAAAATATTTCAAAATATTTTCAAAAAAAAATACACGTTGGAAATTTGATATGGAAATAATATCTTCTTCTTCAATGGTGCAACAGTTCAATGGTGGGCCAAAGCCATTCTGCCCTACTGACAAATTTCGAGACAGGAGATGTTTTCTCTTTACATGATACGGCTGTCAGCCATATGCCTAACAGTCATATTATATCAGGACCTACTTTTTTAAAGTGGATTACGAACCACTTAAACATCCATGGCACCACCGGGACTCGAACCCGGAACCTTGTGATACCGAGCACCACAGTGCCTTGTCACTCGGCCATCAGGTTCCTGACTTCTTCTAATTAGCGCTATACAAATATCATAGAAAATCAAGGTGGATAAATAGAAACATCATTGTATGTTCCTTATAAATTTAATATAAAGTCTTTTTCAATTGATATTCATATTAAAATGGAAAATCAAACAACTATTGTAAAATATTTCAGACAAAGCTTAATTAAAATGTAGTTTGTTCAAAATTGAAAGGTTCCATCTTTGTTAATCTTCAGACCTAGGGGACAAAGAATCCTCAGGCTAATTATTACTTGGTTCTAGTATTGATTTCACACCTCTGGGGATCCTTCTTAATTAAGAGCTCCCCGAATCTATATCTCTCCCCTGCATTTTCATAATCATGAGTGACAAGATTAAGTGACTAACTGCTCATTGAAAGAGGTTTGTCATCACTCTAAGAGTGGGTTGAAATTTGCTTGTGGAAAGTATTTCGCTTCCTTGCCACCAACTAATGGAAAATATTCCCGTAGAGGTTGGATGCTACCTCAAGGAAATCTTCGCTTGCTCTTAATTTGTGAAGTTTAAAATTGAGATTCCTATCTTTAATTTGTCAAATCTATATTTGTTGTGATTAGTAATTTTAAAAATGAATTTCACTTAAAACTTCCTTTGTCTTAATACATGTTTTATATGCATATAAAATACTAAATACTATTTGAATAATTTATTATTGAGTATAAATTATTTATTTGTAATATAAAATATTAATATAAATGCAAATATATTTAACTGTCCACGTGGCTCAGTGGCAACGCTGCCGCTGGTGAGGGCAGATGTTCAATCTGCTGTCCGCTTTGCTGTAGATACTGTTTCAAAACACGAGGAGACACGATGACGTTTGTAATGTTCAGCATCTTGCTTCGTTAGTTAGACTAAGTGGTGGGTGTTTTCCGGGTTTTTCTGCCGAATGATTAGCAAAATGTGAGGTAGTTTCCACTAAAAGTCCTCCCTAAAGACTCTGTCCTCCTTCAGTTCACGGGCCAAGTCAAATTTCTACCCACGGGTGCTCCATCACAACAGAAGCTAACCCCCATAGGCACTATTGTATAAAATTAGAAGGAACAGTTATATTACACAGTCCAGTCACATTAATGTGATCACCTGTCAAAATCCAGAATATACACTTTTGTATATTCTGGCTTTAAGTGGAGTGTGGAATATGGTATTAAGTGGAATTCTTTATATACACTCCACTGCAATGTGCAGCCACCTGCCTTTTTGATTGGTTATTTCACGTTGACGTCGAAAGTAGGTGGTGGTCACATTAATGTGACTGGACTGTGAACATTTATTTTTAAAACTTGCCTTTTTAAAAATCAAGACATCACCAAAATGTCTCGAATTTTAAACAAATATATCATAAAAGATGAGTTTGAATGAATTCATTTTTAATGCATACTAAAACGAGAAATGAAAGCTTGTCATTTTGTAATTTGTAACCATGATGACATAAAAGTTAAATGGAATAAATTTTATAAATAGAGGTAGTCTTTTTTAAAAATCAGTTCAATTCTCAAAATGTCTAGAATTTGAAGCAAATACGTTTAGAGAAGAGTGAAAAAAAAAAAAGTTTGAATGAATTTCTCTTCAGGGCAAGTCCGTTCTTTTCTAAAGAAGCGACGTATCGATCCGGAAGTAGAAAATATTATGAATGAACTGGATCTGAACGCTTTCTCGTATTGATAAATTGCTCGCCAATAAGAAAGTTTAAGTCCTACGAGAAAGAAGAAAATATTCGGTATAAGGAGAAAAACGATCTAAAAAAAAAAGTTAAGACTTTTAGGAGACTATTTTATCACTCTCAAACTTGATATATATATTTATATGTCGTAGGGATTTTGTCAAAAGAATTATTATGCTAAGAGCTTAAGAAATTCCGGCCCTTTTTAGATATTATACAATAATGGCAAATGAAAATACACCACTCTAAGGTTTGTCGTACTATATAAAGTTATTTTTTTAAAAAATACGAATGATTTATTTTTCAATATAAAATTGCCATGCTTTCATATACCAGACGTCTCTATCAAAATATATCCAATAAAATTTGTTTCTAATAATAGAGCTAACAAAAAATAAATTTTTATAGGCTGCGCCGATATGCAGGTTACCCATAAAATTTAGAATTTAATGTAAGAACAAAATATATAACAGCAATCTTAAACAAGCAAAGAAAGAGAAAAGTATCAATAAATCATACTAAGGCAATAATTTATGTTCATAGTTATCATTAGAAACTGAAAAAGAAAACAGATTTTTTAAAAAATAATAAAATAGGATTCCAAACAATTTTATAAAAAAAAATGCACATATAGGATATTTAATAAAAAAAGATATGAAAGAAATTTTTTAAAAAAAGTAAAAATAAAACACTATAGCATTCCAAAAGATTTTATAAAAAAAAAAACATGAAAGAAATTTAATAAGAATAAAAAAAAAATAAAAACTATAGCATTCCAAACGATTTTATAAAAAAACACATGAAATACATTTAATAAAAATTTTAAAAAACTATAGCATTTCAAACGATTTTATAAGAAATCATATGAAATACATTTAGTAAAAATTAAAAACTATAGCATTCCAAACGATTTTGTAAAAACACATGAAATACATTTAATAAAAATTTTAAAAAACTATAGCATTTCAAACGATTTTATAAGAAATCACACGAAAGAAATTTAATAAAAATAAAAAACTATAGATTCCAAACGATTTTATAAAAGAAATTTAATAAAAATTAAAAACTATGGCATTCAAACGATTTTATAAGAAACCACATGAAAGAAATTTAATAAAAACAAAAAAAAATTAAAAACTTTAGCATTCCAAACGATTTTATAAGAAATCACATGAAAGAAATTTAATAAAAATAAAAAACTATAGCATTCCAAACGATTTTATAAAAAATCACATGAAAGAAATTTAATAAAAATAAAAAACTATAGCATTCCAAACAATTTTTATAAAAACACAAGAAAGAAATTTAATAAAAATTAAATACTATAGCATTTCAAACGATATTATAAAAAACACATGAAATACATTTAATAAAAATTAAAAAAACTATAGCATTTCAAACGATTTTATAAGAAATCACATGAAAGAAATTTAATAAAAATAAAAAACTATAGCATTCCAAACAATTTTATAAAAACACAAAAGAAATTTAATAAAAATTAAATACTATAGCATTCCAAACGATATTATAAAAACACATGAAATACATTTAATAAAAATTAAAAAAAAAACTATAGCATTTCAAACGATTTCATAAGAAATCACATGAAAGAAATTTAATAAAAATAAAAAACTATAGATTCCAAACGATTTTATAAAAAACACAAGAAAGAAATTTAATAAAAATTAAAAACTATAGCATTTCAAACGATTTTTAAAAAAAAAAAAACGAGTGAAAAAAATTTTTAATGAATCAATAAGTGAAAAATAAATCAAATAAATCATATAATAATATAATAAATAAAAAAATGAGAAAATAAATTAACCATAAGAGACATTGAAAGTGATCCAAGATATTGCTAACACCCTCTCCCCAAATATTGTGTGCAGTTAAATTATTTTTAAGGCACTGAATTCTTTTTAATAGAAAATAAGAATTCGATAATCGTTCATCAGTGGACAGATGCTCGTAAGGAACTATAAATAACTTTTCAAAAAAAGAATTAAATACCTTACAATTTTACCATAATTCCTTTTCTTTTTCAATAAAAGTACTGCCAATATCTTTCAATATTATTATGCAACTGAGAGTACTTTAAGTTTTGGATGATATGAGATCTCTCTCGGTCAAGGAGAGGTTCTATTTCTTTTTAAACAGATTTTATATCTCTCCTGGCTCCTATTTACAGAATAGTTGCTATAACTCTGGCCGAATTGCTTTCTTAGCTAAAGGAATTTCTATGGCAAATATATATCAGTTTAAAAAATAATGGTAGAAGATGTTCTTCGACCTTTAAGGTTGTTTTTTTCAGTAACTATTATAATTTATTTTTTATTTTAAAAAGGAAAATATTCAACAGTATGCACTTCAGTTGCAGTTCATTATTTTATACCTCGAAGCATTTATGATAACGATATGCTTAAAAAAACCTATCCATTCTAAATTTTCATCACATAAAAATAATGAACGTCAGACCTAAAATTAATAAAGGGGTTTAACCAAATATACTGTAAAATATCAGTTTATTTTAAAAAATAATGGTAGAAGATATTCTTTTGACCTTTGAGGTTGTTGTTGTTTTTTCAGTAACTATTATAATATAAATTATTTATGTTTGTTTTAAAAAAAAAAGGGAAAATATTCAACAGCGTGTTCTTTAGTTGTAGATCATTATTTTACACCTTGAAGCATTTATGTTAAGGATATGCGTAAAATTTTCTACTACCCGTTCTAAATTTTCATCATATAAAAATAATGAACATCAGACTTAAAATGAATAAATAGATTTAACACAAATATACTGTTGAGATAAAATATAATAGAGATTACAAAATTATAATTAAAAACTCGTAAAAGTATCTAAAACCTTTTACAATTAAATATAGCTAATACCACATATTTCCGTGTGTAGGTCGGGATTTCTTAGAACTTTATTCTAAATCTAAATTACAGGGTGTCAGTTGAAATACGAATTCGTAATCTCGCAAAATAATATAGGTACTTTTCCGTTAGCCTGAGCAAGCAATAAATCGCCAAATATCGCTAAATATAACCCTTTCCTTAAATTTTTACTTATAATGTTTAAGAAAAAATTAATTTTAAATGAAATGAGTTATTGATTTTATGAAAATGAATTACTTCACTTTCGAAATTGTTTATATTGCTGGGGTTTTTTTTTTTTTTTTTTTTTCATTCTCTTCTTCTTTTCCAGCCTTTTGCATCTTCACCAAAGTGTGCTGAAATTTTTGCTTGGCTACTGGAAAAGAACAAAAAAATAATAATAATAATAATAGAATACAGTAAATAATTATCACATAAAAATGAAAACGGGAAAGAAAATTACTTTAATCTTTTATTTACTTTTTAAGCGCTTTGAATGGAACTTTTATGCAAAAAGATCAAATTAACTTCTTCAAATACAGTGTCAGAATCCGAGTTTCGGAATAGGTCACCAAATTCTCTCTTTTTCATTGGGATGTCTGGGTGCCCTCAGGGCGACATATTTGAACACAACTGTTTTTTTTTTTTCCATTTTGGCATATAGTACTGTGCCCAAACAGTAAGACCAATTATTTTTTTTTTTCAAACACTCTTTATTTATTTTTAAAATTTATCTCATCGCCTTCAAATTAATCTCCTCCGGACACAATGCACTTATGCCAACTTTTTTTCCCAATCCTGAATGCATGCTAAAATATCATCGGCAGGCCTTCAAAGCGAGCGGCGAATCACGTTGAATCTCTTCAATCGACTCAAAACGGTGCCCCCGGAGTGGTCTTTTGAGTTTAGGGAATAGCCAGAAGACGCACGGTGTGAATACGGTGGTTGTGGAAAGATATGGGTTTCATTTTTGGCGAAAAGGTCACAAAGAATCAATGCAATGTGAACTGGCGCATTCAGTGTTTTCGGTACCAATCCAGATTTACCGCGTTTGTGACCCACATGAAATTGACCGATCCTTTGGAAATTCGAACATCATCAGCAAGGTCTCTAATTGTAAATGGACGGTTTGCAAACACAAAATCTTTAAATTTTGGACGTGAGCTTCGTCGGTTGACGTTGATGGTCGACTAGAAGGCTCTTCGTCTTCGACGCTTTTCTGCCTTCTTTGAACTGTTTATACCACTTCTACGCATTTCTTTCCGATACAAGAATGCTCACCGAACGCCTTCTACAACATTCTATACGTTTCTGCAAACAAAATGTAATGCAGGTTCTTTGCTCAATTAATTCAGACATTTCAAAAATCGCCGGAAATCAGTTTTAGCGTCTCACAAAGCCAAGCGTAACTCAAACACTAATGATAAATTTCACACAGATATCAAGGACAGTGCCAGCAACCTAAAAATGAAAAAAAAAATTGAAATTAAATAAACCCACGAAATTTTAAATTAAAAATTTGTCTTACTTTTTTTTCCCTATGTTATAGAAAAGTCCTTTACAAATAAAGTTGAAATTTTCCTCTTTCATCTGGCGCCATCTATTATTAGATACATGCAACTTAAATCTAACAAAAAATAAAATTAATTAATTAAATTTTATGAATGAATTAATATTTGAAAAACTGTATTAACATCAAGTATCATCCACTACAAGTTAAAAAAAATGTATTTGAACTTGAGTGGATGAATAAAAAAAAAAGTATTTTATGAACGATTAAAAATTTGAACAACATATATATATACATAGCGAGTGTGTGAACTAATAGTAAGAATTAAAGAATAACAATTGCTATCCTCTTAGGATATATAAAAGCTATTTCAACAGTAGCAATGTAGTTGTAATACAACTATAGCACCAGCTGTAATTTTATTTTAATAATAATTATTTATTTTATGTCGAGCAGCTGAATAATAGACATAGCAGAAAATATGAATACGCACTTGTTTGTTTTATCGATAAAGGAAAATAAACATGCTCGTTTATCTCATCAAGCAAAGGATGGTTAACTACTTCATCAAAACAAATGGATGAATTTTCTGAAAACTATTTAAAAATCTATAATCCAATATTCCACTCTTGTGAACAGTGAACCGTGATCCAACCAGCTCATTAATTTGTTATTTTTTCTTTATTTAAGAGCTCAATAATGCAAATTTTGTGCTTGAAAATTTCATTTGCAAACATTTGCATTGATTAATTTTCATTTTTAGAGTGCTTGAATTCATAATGATGGAGAGAATGAAAACTTTTCTGAGCTTAATTATAGTGAATAGCAGATTTTTTTTTATCGCCAAAACTTTTAGGATGATTGAGTGAGATGGTAATTGTTTTCATTAAAATGCGAATTTAAAAAAATAAAATATTTTGCATTTTCATTACGATTTATATATTAAAATTCGTTAATAATTTGGCCTTTGGTATATTTTTATTTCAATTCGTGATATTTATTAAAAGATAAAATGATAAAGATAAACTACAATAATACACAAGAATAAAATAATACACGATAATAAAATAATATACGATAATAAAATTCACTTTGTATATTAGCTAGAATTGTCTTTTTTAAATCTAAGCATTGCTAAGATAAAAAATCGTTAACAAATATTCAAGCAATTGACATAGCTTTATTCATATCGTGCTTAGCTTAAAAGGATGTATTGCGAAAAAAAGTATCTTAATTTTACATTTTATTAATTAAATTTATTTTAATTTTAAAAATGTATTTTTAAAATATATATAATTCAAAATAACTTGTTTTGAATCTTAAAACAATAAAAGCAATGCTTTTAAAGAAAACAAAAGTTTCTAAATGTTATAAATTATTTTTAAAAGAAAATTTTATATTTTATAAGTTTAAATATTTTTATTTAATAAAATATTAATGTTTAAAAAAATCAAAAACGGAATGTATATATATATATTTAAAATGCTTTACGTTAAAATGAAATATTTTAAAAATATTTATACTTATTTATATACCCTGTTTTGAAAAAGTTATAATTTAAAAATATTAGCTTTTTTTTTTTTAAATAACGTCGCTTACTAACTAATCCTATGTTTAATAATCCAAATTTTTATTATTCTGATTTTACAACAACTTTATATAAAACCGGAAATTATAGAAGCACTTAAAAAAAAAGTTATTTATTTTGATGTTTTATCACAGAATCTTATTTCTTTAAAAACCCAGATTTGTTTTACCTTAACGTAAATATTTTTTTAACTATTCAATATAATTTTCAAGTCGAAGTCTTTTGATAAGATTAATTATTTTTCAAGAACTTTATAAATAATTTTTTAATTATTTAAAACATCAAAATTGATAAAAATTAACATAATTTCAGTTTGTAACATAATTTTAGTTTGTAAAAAATTAGTTTGATAGTTAAAATTTATGAAAAGATGTAATTAATTTTTGAAGCCATTTTTCTTACTGAACTTTTATATTTTAATTTAAAAATTCATTAGTTTGAAAAGATGAGGAAATCCATTTTTTTTCTCTTTAACTACTAAAGATAAACGGAAGTAAAATTAACAAACCATTTTTTATAATATCATTTTGTACTTTTTTGCTGAGTCTTTAAATAAACATTTTAATGAAAGGAAGTAGTTTTTAGACATACAAATTACGATGAATTTACTAGTTTTTATTCACTATGTATACTTCCTTTACTTTGACATTAAATATTACATTTATATTCTTTCCTTTACTACTGATTTAGAAGAAATCTGCTTAAAGTTTCATTTTATTCAAAAAAAAAATTTTAAGAAAACAACTTCATATCTATAATTAAATCAATATTCTTCTCTACGGCTAGTTTGAAACCTAACTAAATTTTTATTTTGAATTTTAGCAAGCAAAGATTTTTAAACTAATTATAAAAAAATGTTCTTTATCTAGTGAAATAATGAAGTTTAAATTATCTTATCATTACCTGCTTTCATTTATAAAAATATTTGTCATGTTATTTTTATAAACTGTAAGGAATTGAAAAAAATTATTCCATTTATTTTTAAAAATTAAAAGTGAAACATTTAGTTAATAAAAAAACATTTAAATAAATATAAAATTAAAAACTAATTTTAAATAATTAAATTTAATTTTTAAATTTATTTTTAAAAATGTTAATTTTTAAAATTAACGTTTAGCCTTACAATTAAACATTTATTTTTAAGATTTAAAGTTTTCCTGTATAAAGTTTGTCTTCAAATTGAAATATTATATTACTATTAACATCATTTATAATCTACCATTATGAAATGTGGATTTTAAAATGGGTGAAATCTCCCAAATAAAAGAAATAACAATAACGACACAAAATTTTATTTAACAAAATTCACAACAAAAATTTTATTCAAACAAAAATCAACTTGAGAAAGAATTAAAAAACAATCTTTTTAAATCTGATTTGTATTTTTAAAATTAAATTCCCATGCTAAAAATATAAATTTATATCACAAAATGATTTATTGTTAAAAAAGAACGATTCTACAAAATCTTCAATTCATTATGCCTTGCTGAAATTCACTTTTTATGATTTTACCTCTTTCACGAAACTACACAATAGAATTCATCTTCCTGTTTAAAAACTACTTTATTATGAAAGCATTGAAAGATAAATTCCAGTATTTGTATAGTATTCATAGAAATAGCTTAAAAATATTTTTAAAGAAACACGTTTCACAAAAAGCCTTAAGGTGACATATAACTAATCTGTAAGATGTTTAGTAACGCTATTAAATCTTTATTTGATACTTTTATGAAGCGAAATGATATTGTAAGCCACAGAAGGCTGGTATTATAGCAGGTATTATTTCCGGTTTGCTTGAAACTGGGCTTTTGTATCTGAGTTTGTTGAATCTCGGAATAATGCGCCATTTAATAAAAATGTTGTCATCGAATGACTTTATTATGATTTGTAGTCTCCTATAGAAAATGTTAAATGGTTTATCCCTTGAATTTTGTTTTTTAATTCAATTTTTGAATGCAAAAAAAAAAATGTAGAAAAACCGCTGTGTCTTGGAACTAAATTTTATTATAGAGTCCTACATTTTTTTTATATTATTTGCAAGTGATTCTAAATATAAGTGAACAACTTTTTAAAAATATCGAATCCTATTCTTTTTTTTTATATGAGAACGCAAAGTGTCAGTATAAAAACACGCAACAAAAATTTTCGTACATTGAAAAAATTATAGATGAATTCATAAGTATTTTTTTTTTTTTTTTTTGCATTTTGGTAACAACTAAAAAACTGTTAACTTCGATATTTGCCTTATTATATTCTATTTATTATGTCCAAATGAATCGTAGTCGTAAAGAAATAACAAACAGATTCGAAAATTTTATTATTTTTCACCATAGTAGTGACATATCAATTCCGAAGGTTTCTAAATTAGCAAACGCATTCCATTCTACAGATGCAATATGTGATAAAACTCTTTAAGGAAGAAAATTGAATCGAAAAGTTTGCACGACGAAGTTAATTTAAACTGATCATAAATTTATAGTTAGGAAAACTATTGAAATATTCAAATTTGAGTGGTGTAAAATTTTTACGTAATTTAATGAAGTATTTTCTATTTCAACTTCACTAGAAGCTGTTCCACAACTTCTCAGATATGTGGATTATGTGGGCATTCTGCCCGAAGAAAGGTTTCTGTAGGTACGAAAATAGAATGTTAAGGTTTTTCCTTTTCGAAATCAATGATAAATAAACCCGAAGCTTGTTAGAATCGTATTTTATTTTCAGATAGGAGCCAATTTAATATATTTGATTCAGATGGACGTTTTGTTTAGAGAATAAAAATGTAGAACTTACTCCGAAGAATTTAGTTTGAATACTAAAGCATGGAGATGGAAATGTCCTTGTGTGCGGTGTATTTCAATATCATAATTTGGAAATTCATAACTTCATATTTATTAATGGCATTATAAATTACTAGTATGCACTTTATTTAAATATTTAAAGTCATCAACCCTCAATGTGGATATTGGGAACAACTTTTTTTTTATCAGGATAACGATCAGAGGTACTTAACATTCGCCCATGTTGTCTCCGTAATTGTCGAAAAATTCTCCAATAGGTAACTAATTCCCAAAACCAAGTAGAGTACATTTGCAGAGAACTGGAAGTTAGAGCACGAAATACAACATTAAAACGAAATGATGGAAGAATACAAAAATAGAACTAAAAACAGTAATGATGGAAGAATAAAATAATATTGGTGCACAAATTACTAAAAAAAAAATGAATTCTATACCCATGCATTTAAATGCTTTAATGAAATATCAGAATATACTAAATAATACTAAATATTAATTGACCAAAATATTACAATAATTATTAATTTGTTCAAGTGTACGAAGTCTTTTGTGATTATTGATTTTTCAAAAAAAAAAAAAAAAAAATGAATTCTATACCCATGCATTTAAATGCTTTAATGAAATATCAGAATATACTAAATATTAATTGACCAAAATATTACAATAATTATTAATTTGTTCAAGTGTACGAAGTCTTTTGTGATTATTGATTTTTCAAAAAAAAAAAAAAAAAAGTTTTTGCTTCATTCTTAAAACATTTAATGTAGTTTTGTAAAGAAAGATTAAAAATTATTATAAAAAAATCTTATTACGAAATATTAATTTTTATTAAGGGCTGGAGCAGTGCTTTATGTATATATATATACTTTGTCAAAATTATCATTTTATTCAATTTTTAATAATTCCTAAAAAATAAATAAATACTAAGAAATTTTAAAATAATAATTACCTTGTATTACGTTTTTTTAGTTCTTCTTAGCCACATTGTAGTTTTTTAGTATTGTCTGGTGTTGCCATCCTATTGTTAAATTAATAATTAAATGCAAATAAATTGTTTTTGGCAATTTCTTTTTCAATTTTTAAACATTATTTAAAAATACAATAGCAAAAGTTTTAAAAAAAAAATAACTATAACTCCAAGAAGTTTTAACAATATTTGTGTATTAATTACTTTATTTATATACAAAAAAAGTTTTATTTTGTTTAAAAAAAAAATAGTAATGTTTGATTACGAGATATTTGAGATTTTTCATATTTAGATAAAAATACTATTGAAGATTTTATAAAATGCTAGCAGATTTAACTCGAATCTGGCTGATTAAAGGAAATAAAAAAATATATTATGTGAATAAATTTCGGGATGGTTTCAAGGTTATTAGAAGCCTCATATACACTCAAGAGCCAAAACATTACGACCACCCCTACATTTTGCAATGAACTCGCCTGGATGACGTGGAAGGCACGTGATCAGGTGGAAGTGGTATTTAACTGGTATTAAGTGGTGGTATTAATCTATGCCAAGGCGGGTTGAAGCTGTGTTGCGCGCAAAAGGTGGGCCAACTCGTTATTGACAGGTGGTCATAATGTTTTGGCTATTGAGTGTATGTATATATATATATATATATATATATATATATATATATATAAGCAGCTCATTTTAAAAGTTTAATTTTGATTATTTTTTATAAATTACGAATAGCAATATTGACAATTTTTTGTTTTGTAGACATCTATCTTTCACGCACACGAAACACACTTAAACATCAATCGCCAATCTCATGTGATAACGACTTAGTATAGTTGGCCTTCATATGAGATCAAATACAATAATTGCTGTAATGAAAAATCTTCAAGTATGGGATAAGGCGATCAGCTTTCTCTATGCAAAAGAATAAAATGCTGGAAATGCTTAGAAATTCTTCGAGAATCGTGTGTCATTTACGGACTTAGAATAACAAATGACGGAAAATTATAACATTGTACAGTTGCCCATAATGTTGAAATTGCCATTGTTGTGGAAATTATAACATTGTACAGTTGCCCATAATGTTGAAGACGATTCAAAAGTTCCAGTAAGAACTATTTGATTACCCGTGATCCAACTTGATCGTGATCCAACTTCCGAATTTCCTTTCAATTTAAAATTAGGTTTACCTCCCAATGTCATGACGAAAGTGAAATATTAAAGTCCCCAGTGCCGGCCTTTCTTGACTCGCAGACAGCAGAATAATCCATATAGAAAGACATTTCGACTATAGATTTATCTTTCCTATTCCCAACGTCAGAGCATGAATGCCTTCGAAACACATTATTTCTTCTTCCTTTTCCCTTTCGTCCTAGGGAGCCACCGAAGGTAGGGGGGTGGGTAGGGTAAAATATAAGATAATTAGCAAGTTTAAAGTATTCAGGGCTGCATGCAAATACATAAATGATGTTTAAGAATGACGAACACTTTAACCTATACTTCAAATACTGACTCAACGGTATTCAAAGTACAGGGTGATTATAATTAAAACTTTCAAAATGTTTTTGAAAAAAGAAACACTCGTCACAATGAGTTCAAATTTGAACTGAAGATACTTGAAAAAAAAGGAAACGGTATGGCATCAAAAAGTTCGAAAAAAGTTCCACCGATTTTCCCTATCCAATTTGGTATGACCTTGCCGTGGTGGATGGGCTTTCCATTAACAGTGTCACAACTGTTAAATGACTTGGAAGGCATTTTTTCCGTCAAAATGCAGAAACAATTAAACACATTGAACACTACAGTTAGTTTAATGCACCACTTATGCCAAATACGTTGTCATTTCGATTGAAAATATCACTGGCAGCAGCATTCACTTTCTTTATGCCACTTACAGCGCGATCTATTAATACACTTTGAAAATTTTTGATGCCGTAATGTTTCCACCTTCTTCAAGTATCTTCGGTCGAAATTTGAACTCATTGTGACAAGTGTTTTTTTTACAGCATTTTGAAAATGGGATTTTAATTATAATCACCCTGTACATCACAGACAACTGCTACACGACACCCTCATCATGATACTACAATTTTGAACGAATACCGTAGGGATAGCATCAGGATGGGGTATTTGCTCACTATCCTATAGCCCTATAAAAGAATTTTCCAACTTATAGATTTATCACCGCAATCCTAATATAAAAGAATGAATGTAAAAAAGGTAAATACAAGTGAGGAAGAATATTACAGAATATTATATCCTTACTATTATATAATATTCTGTATCTTCTCCTCCTCTTAAATTAAATAATAAATTATTTATTATGCAGAATAAATAATTTATTATTTAATTCATTTTAACTTAATAATTGATCAAATTTATAACAATATATTTCGTTAATAATTATAAATTTAACCATTCCTTTCAAGGTATTTGAAAATCAAAATTTCTTTTAGCTATTTCTTAGATAAAAAGATCATAAGTGATTGCTATTTTTATTTAAACTATAATATTATAATTACAAATGTATAATAAATGTATAACATTCATAAATCAAAAATAAAAATAGCTAATTTTATTGTGCCTTCATTTAAAAAGTGGATACAGCTTTTTATATTTAAATATTTTTTTAGAAATTTAAATTTTATCTTAAACTCTATAATCAAATGAAATTTATTATGTGTTAGTTAAAGGTTTCTGTAATGAAAAACCGATAAAATGTCATATAAAATGCTTAAATAATTATTCTTCATCTAATTAAAAGAATAATTATTTTCACGAATGAATGGAAATATATTTTAATTAAAAGTCAAAATATAATAACTTACATTTATTAAATATTCTATCCATGATTATTTAATTCATTTACATCTATCATTGAATACATTTATTTAAGTAATAAATTTAATTAACAATTTTGCATAAAAATTTATAGAAAATTTACTGAATGAATCTACTTTTGTTTTGAAATAGCATTCAAGATTTTTTAATATTCCAGACAACTAATTAATTTTATTTCAATTTCTGCATGCAATTTTAGAAATTATAATACATTTAGAAATTAATTATTTTTGAATGATGACAATAATAATTCAGTTAACAATTACTTAAATAAAATTGTAGATTTCAAGCTGAATAACTTATTTACATATTATCAAATATTTTAACTATTTTTTCAGCAATTCTATTTAATGATGTATCTAATAAAGGTAATAGTTGCATATTCCACTAATTTCAATTATATATTTTACATTTAGAGCGGTATTAGTTTTAAATAAGCTGACCTTTCATTCAAAGTAATTTTACCTTTATGAAATACGTTAAGTTACCTTTATGACGCTGGTATTTCATTCAAAGTAATTTTACCTTTATGACGTACGTTAAGTTATCTTTATGACGTTGACCTTTCATTCAAGGTAATTTTGCCTTTACGAAATACGTTAGTTACCTTTATAACGCTGGCATTTCATTCAAAATAATTTTATCTTTTGTGACGTACGTTAAGTTATCTTTATGAACCTGACCTTTCATTCAAGGTAATTTTGCCTTTATAGCATACTTTAAGTTACCTTTATGACACTGACATTTTATTCAAATTAATTTCACATTCATGACGTATGTTAAGTTACTTTTACGACCCTGATATTTCATTCAAAGTAATTTTAACTTTTATGACGTACGTTAAGTTACCTTTTTTATGAACCTGACCTTTCATTCAAGGTAATTTTACTTTTACGACGTATATTAAGTTGCCTTTATGATGCTAGCATTTCAATCAAACTAAATTTGCCTTTATGTCTGTCGCACATTAAGTTACCTTTACGACACTGACATTTTATTCAAATTAATTTCACATTCATGACGTATGTTAAGTTACTTTTACGACCCTGATATTTCATTCAAAGTAATTTTATCTTTATGACGTACGTTAAGTTACCTTTATGAACCTGACCTTTCATTCAAGGTAATTTTACTTTTATGACGTATATTAAGTTGCCTTTATGATGCTAGCATTTCAATCAAACTAAATTTGCCTTTATGTCTGTCGTACATTAAGTTACCTTTACGACACTGACATTTTATTCAAATTAATTTCACATTCATGACGTATGTTAAAGTTACTTTTACGACCCTGATATTTCATTCAAAGTAATTTTATCTTTTATGACGTACGTTAAGTTACCTTTATGAACCTGACCTTTCATTCAAGGTAATTTTACTTTTATGACGTATATTAAGTTGCCTTTATGATGCTAGCATTTCAATCAAACTAAATTTGCCTTTATGTCTGTCGCACATTAAGTTACCTTTACGACACTGACATTTTATTCAAATTAATTTCACATTCATGACGTATGTTAAGTTACTTTTACGACCCTGATATTTCATTCAAAGTAATTTTATCTTTATGACGTACGTTAAGTTACCTTTATGAACCTGACCTTTCATTCAAGGTAATTTTACTTTTATGACGTATATTAAGTTGCCTTTATGATGCTAGCATTTCAATCAAACTAAATTTGCCTTTATGTCTGTCGTACATTAAGTTACCTTTACGACACTGACATTTTATTCAAATTAATTTCACATTCATGACGTATGTTAAGTTACTTTTACGACCCTGATATTTCATTCAAAGTAATTTTATCTTTATGACGTACGTTAAGTTACCTTTATGAACCTGACCTTTCATTCAAGGTAATTTTACTTTTACGACGTATATTAAGTTGCCTTTATGATGCTAGCATTTCAATCAAACTAAATTTGCCTTTATGTCTGTCGTACATTAAGTTACCTTTACGACACTGACATTTTATTCAAATTAATTTCACATTCATGACGTATGTTAAGTTACTTTTACGACCCTGATATTTCATTCAAAAGTAATTTTATCTTTATGACGTACGTTAAGTTACCTTTATGAACCTGACCTTTCATTCAAGGTAATTTTTACTTTTATGACGTATATTAAGTTGCCTTTTATGATGCTAGCATTTCAATCAAACTAAATTTGCCTTTATGTCTGTCGTACATTAAGTTACCTTTACGACACTGACATTTTATTCAAATTAATTTCACATTCATGACGTATGTTAAGTTACTTTTACGACCCTGATATTTCATTCAAAGTAATTTTAACTTTATGACGTACGTTAAGTTACCTTTATGAACCTGACCTTTCATTCAAGGTAATTTTACTTTTACGACGTATATTAAGTTGCCTTTATGATGCTAGCATTTCAATCAAACTAAATTTGCCTTTTATGTCTGTCGCACATTAAGTTACCTTTACGACACTGACATTTTATTCAAATTAATTTCACATTCATGACGTATGTTAAGTTACTTTTACGACCCTGATATTTCATTCAAAGTAATTTTATCTTTTATGACGTACGTTAAGTTACCTTTTATGAACCTGACCTTTCATTCAAGGTAATTTTACTTTTATGACGTATATTAAGTTGCCTTTATGATGCTAGCATTTCAATCAAACTAAATTTTGCCTTTTATGTCTGTCGTACATTTAAGTTACCTTTACGACACTGACATTTTATTCAAATTAATTTCACATTCATGACGTATGTTAAGTTACTTTTACGACCCTGATATTTCATTCAAAGTAATTTTATCTTTATGACGTACGTTAAGTTACCTTTATGAACCTGACCTTTCATTCAAGGTAATTTTACTTTTATGACGTATATTAAGTTGCCTTTATGATGCTAGCATTTCAATCAAACTAAATTTGCCTTTATGTCTGTCGTACATTAAGTTACCTTTACGACACTGACATTTTATTCAAATTAATTTCACATTCATGACGTATGTTAAGTTACTTTTACGACCCTGATATTTCATTCAAAGTAATTTTATCTTTATGACGTACGTTAAGTTACCTTTATGAACCTGACCTTTCATTCAAGGTAATTTTACTTTTTATGACGTATATTAAGTTGCCTTTATGATGCTAGCATTTCAATCAAACTAAATTTGCCTTTATGTCTGTCGTACATTAAGTTACCTTTACGACACTGACATTTTATTCAAATTAATTTCACATTCATGACGTATGTTAAGTTACTTTTACGACCCTGATATTTCATTCAAAGTAATTTTATCTTTATGACGTACGTTAAGTTACCTTTATGAACCTGACCTTTCATTCAAGGTAATTTTACTTTTACGACGTATATTAAGTTGCCTTTTATGATGCTAGCATTTCAATCAAACTAAATTTACCTTTATGACTGTCGTACATTAAGTTACCTTTACGACGCTGGCATTTCATTCAAAGTAATTTTACCATTGCATTATCAAAACAACAATATAGAAAATAATGCTTTTCTGAAGAGCAAATTTAATGTTCCGACTCTCCAAATATAAGACCCGTTGCCCAATGGCAGTCCGCGCAGCTAGTTTGCAAAAGGGCTGAGGTTTGAATCGGACGGCAGCATTGTTGGTAGTTTTAGAAACGAGAAGACTCGATGACGATTGTGACGGAAAAGCATCTCGCATCGATAGTCAGAATTCCTGGTCAAATTTTTCCGTGTTTTCTGCCGTACAACGCGCAAATGCTGGGCTGTTATCCCTGAAAATCCTCTCGGAAGCCATTGTCCTCCCTGATCCCCGTCAATAGGGTTGTTCGTGGGATACATAAGTGGTATATGAGGTTCACCAATGTTCAAACAAAAGAAGTAGAATTTCCGAAAGCAGGAAATAAATTGAGAACGAAGAGATTTATTTCTTTTGTTTGAGCTAAAAACTTTATTTATTCATTATTGATTTAACTTAGAAATAATTATTATTTCTAAGTTAAATAAATAGTGAATAAATGAAAATATTTACATTTTTATAAAAAAAAAGTTTTTATTCGATTTACTGTTATAAAGTTGTTTTTATGCTTTACTTTTTATGCTTAGCATATATATAGCATAATTTCTAGAAAATTACTATAGCATATATGCATATAAGAAATTTTCCGTTATACATATAAGAAATTTTCCAGAAAATTATTGTAGCATATATAGTATATTACAGAATTTCCACAAAATTACTAGTTGAGCTTCTAAATAAAAGCTTGCACCATATCTTGAGTATTTGAATTCTTCACTTACTAGATATTTTTATTTAATAAAGTCTCTTCTATATTTATTTAAAAACCAAAATTTATTTTTAAATTTGATTAAATATCTCAACAGCGTGGTTGGGGGTTACATGTATTTTTTTCCTTGCAAAAGTTCTCTAAAGGGCATGTCATCACAAACTTATTGGATTAGTTACAAGACGGGTTTGTGAAATTGGCCAGTGTGATGTTGGCGTAAGCGATGGCAGGAAATGGTTTCTTGAAAGATTTATGGCCTTTTTTTTTTTTATGTTCTATTAGAATAACTATGGAAAATATGCACCAAGTAATCCTACTGTCAAAGTGTGACAACATGTATCAAGTCTATTTGTTTTCAAATTTTTGATGTTAGTGCAAGATGTTAACATCAACTACATCTCCATTCCGCCTTCATGCTAATTAGAGCATGCAATCATTGGTCTACCAGCGGATATCTAATGGAACATAACTTCTTTAAATAAAATTTATTATTTTTTTATCTTTAGAAAACATGAGGGAAATATTAAAACTTTTAATGGCAAAAATATATTTTTATTTTAAAGAGTAAGCAATTTATTATTATTATTTAATAATTATTATTACTTAATAATTATTATTTATTTTTCTAATTGAACATAACCTTCATTCAATAAAATTTATTATTTGTTGATTAACTTTAGAAAACATAGGGCCTGAAAGGCCGAGTGGCTAGTGCTCTGGCGCTCGGTACCACAGGTTTCGGGTCCCGGCGGTGTCATGGATGTTTGTAGTGGTTCGGAATCCACTTTAAACCGTAGGTCCCGGTCTAATAGGATCGCTTTAGGGCATTGTTACTCCGCGTCCGTGGCTTATATTCAAGTTACACACGCCCCCTGGGTAATGCAAAATGAGTAACGTCTGTGCAGCGCTTGCCTTAAGGCATCCAAGACCAAGCTGTCTAAGTGTTTGCGAACTGCATTAGAAAAAAAAAACTTTAGAAAACATGATGAAATATGAATATTTTAGTGGCAAAAATATTACTGTTCTTATTTTAAAAAGTAAAGAATTTAAAGTAAAATTTTACTCAAAAAAGAAATTGCAGCTAATAAAGATAGCTTTTTCTAAGCAATGATCATACCTGAATCTATTCTTTGAAAAGTAAATATTATCGCATCATCAAAACTGGGGTACTTGAAACGTTTGCATTATATTTTATGAAACATAAAGTTATAACCTCTTTCAAATTTAAAAAAAAAAGATTAAAATGCATTTTTTTAAATAAATAAAGGTAGATTCTTTTAGATTGGAAATTAAAAATGTAAGCAATTTAAACTTTTTACATTGTATCTCTTAAAATAGATAAAGTGGGGTTTTCATTTTCTTGCAGATATTTTATTTAAAACTGACGCATTTAACTGTAAGCATTAAAACAGAATTAATTTTCTTTCAGGCCTCGGTTTACTCTATCGCCTTGAAGACGGTGATATCTGTATCAACAGGATTTCTCTTAGCACTTGTACTTACATACCATGCCCTAGAGGTGCAGGTAAGTTTCTTCTTTTGTTTTTCGCAATTATTTCATTTTTTTTTTTTTTTTACAGCAGAACCAAAATAAAAATAAAAACTGAAATCTGCTCGGCAAATTTCAACTTATCATGTGCGAACTTTCGAGAGCGGATGAATAAATTCAGGAATACGCCAATGTTTAATAATGTATGAGATATATGAAGTAATTGATTGGAATACTACAAGAATGGTCAAATTCAAACAATCATATGAATATAGCAATGTTGAATAGATCAAGAAATTCACGAAGAGGGAATTATTCAAGAATCTCTAAAAAAATATTCAAAAGTAAGATAAATGTCGTCGTAAATGAAGAATGAAGTATTCCAAATTCTACAAGAAACGTTATCACATACAATAGCCAAAAGAATATACCAAAGTCTGGATTGCGCCGCGGACCCTAACCAGGGCAACTTCATGTTCACACATGATAATATTAATTATTAACTTAAATAATTTTAATCATATGAAGTTATAATAATTTTCAATTTTTTTTTTTTTTTTTTTTTAAACAAAGATGAATCTAAGAGATTTAATGCACGAACTAAGACATCCAGGGATTGGCACATATAAATTCTCATTCCGGGATGTTCTTCTTTAAAATTCAAAGGCGGCCAGATGACCAATTGGCTAGCTCCCTGGCCTTCTGTACCACAGGCTTCAGGTTCGAATCTTAGTTGTGACATGGATATTTGTTAATGGTTCGGAATCGGGTGTTTGAATGACCGAGTTTCAAGCGCTCTGGCGCTGGGTACCACAGGTTTCGGGTTTCGAGTCCCGGCGGTGTCATGGATGTTTGTAGTGGTTCGGAATCCACTTTAAACCGTAGGTCGGTATAACATGATCGTAGAGCGGAGTAGTATTACTCACGTAGGAGTAGTGTTACTCACGTCCGTAGCTATCTATCTACCTATGTAGCCTATCCGTAGCCTATCAAGCTTCACGTGCCCCCTGGGTAGCATTAAATGAGTAATGTCGGTACAGTTCTTGCTTATGGCATATAGATAGATATCTAAATATTTGCCAGATGCATTAGAAAAAAAAAATTATTCGCATCAACAGCAAGGCTGCTTTAGAGGATCTCTCGTATATAACACGCAAATGTGGGGTAATTATCCCAGAAAAAAACATCCCCTTCCCCTTAGGTTTAAGTTCTCCCATACTAGCCCGTCAGGGAATAATTTGTGGCATGCACGAAACCTTAGATGAATAAAAAAAAAAATAAATAAACAAGTGGATTAATTCTAAAATTGATCAAGTCTTATTTAAACCATTTTTTTTTTTTTTACTTTTAATTTAAATTTTTAAATGTTGATTAAAAATTTGCTCAAGTTTTATTTCTAATATATCAAGAAAATATTTGATCTTTTTAATGGAGCTTACGTATTGAAAATTCTTGGAAAAATACTTAAAATATTGGACTAATAAAAAGAAGGAAAGAACTTATGTGTGCTATAAAATAAAAAGGATTTCCCTATCCTCATAAAAATAAATTGAAATTCCATTTGATGTTCCTTATTTTTAAAGACACTAGGAAGTTATCAAATTTTATATGAAACTTTGAGATACCTAATTTTTAACAATAATTACTTTTGCACGCTAAAAAAAATTACTCGGAAGCATAAATTACTCTTTACTGTCCAAATTCCTATAAAAAAAGAAGTATTTTTACCTTTTAATTAAAATTTTATTTTCATTTAACTGAAGACCCCAAGCGGAGAATTTATCTGGGTATTTTAGTAGTATTGTAATTTATATTTATTATTATCTTTTTGTACTTTTCTAAAAAAAATTCTTTAAAGTTTTTTTTTTTTTTATTGTTTTTATATCTTGATTAATTTGTTGTTATAACCTTTCTACTAAAAATAAATTAATGCAGTAAATAAAAAGTATAAAAACATTTGTAATAACATTATTAATTTTTTAACATTTTAATAATTATTCTTAACGATTTTTTTAACATCAGTGATTCTAGTGTTCAATTTATGTGTACCACAAATAACCCACCGATGGGCAATAAGAGGAGGACATTGCTTTTATGTGGCCTTTAGGGTAACTGTCCCATAATTGCATATATATGGAATAATATGTAGATAAAAATATTCACACCAGGAAATCTGACAATCAGTGAGACGCTTTATGCACGTCACCACCACCCATTTCGTCTTGTTTTTGAAAAGGGGTGACTACAACGCATGCCATCAGTGGACTCAAACCTAAATCCTTCTGCACGCTACTTGCTCACATAAGCATTGGCCCATGAGTTGGAATATTCAACTAATCTAATCTCCAAATGGAGTGATGGCCGAGTGACTACCACTCAGTGCCACAAGTTTCGCGTTTCGAGTCCCAACGGTTGGTGTTTGTAGTGGTTCTGAATCCACTTTAAACCGTAGATCCCTGTATATTATAACTGTAGAGCATCGGGCATAGGGCAGAAACCCCTACCCGTAAAAAGAAAATATATCCTGTCTTGAAATCTGCCAGTATTCAGCCGGCCTTAGCCCATCGTGGGACTGTTGCACGTATGAAAAAGAATCTCCAAATAATGCTCTGGTGCACGATGCCACAAGACATGTACGGTGCCATTCAAGAATTATAAAGAGTAATATGTTCGATATATTACGTGTTATAAAATCGGTTTTCCACGACTTAGCCCCACATATATTTAAACAATCGATATAATATGCATGTTAAAGTTTCATCTTTCACATTTTGTTCATTAAAAAGTTTATTAATTTTTAAATTTTATTATGTAAGATAAAATGACCTTAATAAAATGTTAACATTTTTTTTTTTTTTTTAATTAAAATTTTGTATTCTCATATAAAAGCATTTAAATTTTTTAAAAACCTTTGTTGTAAATGTTAAAAATTTAAAGTACTTCCATAAATTAAAAAAAAGCACAGTGCACATCAAATTTATAGTGCACATCTTTTATAAAACTATAGTGAATATAAAAATTATAGTACATATCTTTATAAAATTATGGTGAATATCAAAATTATAGTACACAACTTTATAAAATTATAGTGAATATAAAAATTATAGTACATATCTTTATAAAATAATGGTGAATATCAAAATTATAGTACACAAGTTTATAAAATTATAGTGAATATCAAAATATGAAAATACTACAGACACTTCTAAAGTGTATATTAAAAAATGTCTTATTTCTACAAAATTAATTAAATATTAAAACCGTAATTCAAATAGCATAAAAATCTCAATTCTATCCGTTTTTAATATAATTAAAATCTTGCATAAATATCTTTAATGAAATAATTTGTAAAGCAAATTCCTTTTTTAATATAACTTGAATTGACAATATATTACTGTCTCCAAAAAGTAAGACCAATTTTCAGTCTAAATCTACCGGGCATATAGTATTTAAAATTTTTTTAGGTTGTTGGCACTGTCCTTGACATCTGTGTGAAATCTTACGTCACGATATTCATTAGTGCTTGAGTTACTCTTGGTTTTCTGAAATGCTAAAACAGATTCCGGCGATTTTTGAAATGTCTCTTCAAACGACTCAAAACGGTATCCCTGGAGTGGTCTTTTGAGTTTAGGGAATAGCCAGAAGTTGCGCGATGCTAAATCAGGTGAATGCGCATGGCGCATTCAGTGTTTTCGGTACCATTCAAGATTTGACGCTTTTGAGGCCCAAATTTGAGTTGACAGATCCTTTTGAAATTCCAACATCATTCGCAAGGTCTCTAATTATAAATCGACGGTTTGCAAGCACCAAATCTTTATTATTTTGGACGTGAACTTCGTCGGTTGAGGTTGATGGTCGCCCAGAGGTGCTCTTCGTCTTCAACGCGTTCTCTGCCTTATTTGAACTGTTTATATCACTTCTAAGTATTTCTTTCCTATATAGGAATGCTCACCGAATGCCTTCTGCAACATTTTAAACGTTTCCGCAAAAAAATTTAACGCAAGTTGTTGCTCAATTAATTCAGACATTTCAAAAATCGCCGGAATATGTTTTAACGTCTCACAAAACCAAGCGTAACTCAAACACTAATGAATATTGCGACGTAAGATTTACCACAGATTTCAAGGATAGTGCCAACAACCTAAAAAAGAAAATAAATTGAAATGCCATATGCCGGGAAATTTATATTGAAAACTGGTCTTACTTTTTGGACACAGTAGTATATATTTTTGAATATTTTTTTTTTTACCATTTAAATTTCTGAAAAAAAAAAGAACAAAAAGATGAAATATTTTAGGAACGTGTTAAAATATTCTGTGAATGGAATCCCATTTCGTCTTCTTTCTCCATATTTTTCATTCTCGTTGAATGAGAAAAAAAAAATCAACACCAATCCTGTCAGCAAAATAGAATACACAAAGAAAAAAGCGCCATTTTTCCAAGAACTGTTTTACTATGTTTCGCAAAATATGAAAGTTCCCCTGTAGGGTTTCTGGAACAGTCGAATCTCTCCGTAGGCGAAAACAGAGAGAGATATTTTCGAGGAATACAAAAAAAAAATCTGGACTTTCCACAATAATTTTCGGCTAACTTCTTCTGACAATAGCTTTCGGCTATAGAAAAAGCACATTTACTTCCCTTGGGAAGTTGAATGTATTTACTTTTTTCTTTATCTTGAAAACATACCATTACTCACATAAAAAAAAACTTTAAGGAATTTTGGTTTCCATTCTAGATATATTTTGATGGAAAAATAAGTAATAAATAAAAATTGCAATATTTAAAATAACATAATACTACATGCTTAATCAATACTTAAGATGTGTCTCTATTTTAACTTTCTTATATATTCTAAACTTCAAATAAATCTTTTATTTGTATTAATCCCAATATCATTCACCATATATTTAACAGATTCAACGTTTTTCAGGATCCACAATACAAAGAGAGTAAATATTCCACTGAACTTATGTTGTTCAGCCTGGCAATACAGAGACAGTTAATCTTTATGCCATAAGCAAAACTTGCACCGCTATTACTTGTTAAGCACTACCGGGTCACATGTAGCTTTAAGAAATGCTACGGACACGAATAACACTACTCCCACAACGCTCTACGATCCTATTAGACAGGGACCTGTAGTTTAAAGTGGATTCGAACCACTACAAACATCCGTGGCGCCGCCGGGGCTCAAAACCGAAACCTGTGGCGCCCACCGCCAGAGCACTAATCATTCGGCCATCAGGCCCCCAAATAGTGGAAGTAAAAAGAGCTTCAGAATCACATTTAATCTCTTTATAAGTTCAGTGAGGGGGCTTGATGACCGAGTAACTAGCGCTCTGGCGCTGGGTGCCACAGGTTTCGGTTTCGAGACCAGGCGGTGCCATGGATGTTTGTAGTGGTTCGGAATCCACTTTTAAACCATATGCCCTGCCTAATATGACTGTCGAGTGTTGGGCGTAAGTCTGACAACCCTACCCCGTAAAAAGAAAACCTGCCTCCTGTTTCGAAATCTGCTAGTAGGCAAACGGTCTTGGCCCACTGGGGTTGTTGCGTCAATGAAGAAGAATATATTTTTAGTTTCTACTTTAATATCTGTTGAGTGTAGGGGAGTCATAGATTCTTTTGTTCTAAGGACATTTTTGTCGGTGTAATGAAGGCCAGGAAAATTTCTTCTCAGAATGATATTTTGCAATTTCGGAAAAAAAAAAAAAAAAAAAAGGATGAAATATTTTAGGAACGTGTTAAAATATTCTACGGAATGGAATCCCATTTCGTCTTCTTTCTCCATATTTTCCATTCATGTTGAATGAGAAGAAGAAAAATCAACGCCATCCTGTCAGCAAAAAAAAAAAAAAGAATACACAAAGAAAAGAGCGCCATTTTTCCAAGAACTCTCTTACTAAGTTTCACAAAATATGAAAGTTCCCCGTAGGGTCACTGGAACACTCGAATTGCTTCGTAGGCGAAAGCAGAGAGAGATATTTTCGAGGAATACAAGCAAAAAAATCTGGACTTTGCACAATAGTTTTCGGCTATCTTCTGCTGACAATAGCTTTCGGCTATAGAAAAAAGCACATTTACTTCCCTCGGGAAGTTGAATGTATTTACTTTTTTTCTTTATCTCGAAAACATACCATTACTCACATAAAAAAAGACTTTAAGAAATTTTGTGTTTCCATTCAAGATATGTTTGAGAGAAATATAAAGTAAAAATAAGTAATAACAATTGCAATATTTTTTTTTGTTCTAATGCAACCGGCAAACACTTAGACAATTGTCTTTGATGTCTTATGCACCGACGTTACGCACTTAACACTACCCAAGAGGTGCATGTAGCTTGAAGATAAGCTACGGAAGCGGAGTAGCAATACCCCTACAACGCTCATGTTAGACCGGGACCTCCAGTTTGAAGTGGATTCGAACCACTACAAACATCCAGGGCACCGCCGGGACTCGAACCCGAAGCCTGTGGTACCGAGCGACAGAGCGCTAACCACTTGGACTTTCCGGCCACTAAAATTGCAATATTTAAACTAACATAATATATATTATGTTTAATCAACACGTAGCTTTTTATCTATGTTAACTTTCTTATATACGCTAGATTTTAATTAAATCTTTTATTTGTATTATTCCCAATATCATACACAATAGATCTAACAGTTTCAGCTTTAACAGGATACACAATACAAAGTGAGTAACTATTTTGAGACAGAGCTTAAAATGTTGAACTAAAAAAAAGGTGGTTAATAGAAGATATGACTGTTGCAATTATACAGATCTCACAACGTGATTTAATTATGTAGACGGTCAGGTAATTTCTGAGGTAACTAAAAACTGAAATAATTTGATTTCATTTTGCATACTTAAAAGTATTTATTCTGAGACGAAATCACCTGACCTTCATAATACCGACAAAAAGGGTCCTTAATACTAAAAAACTAAGACCTCCTACTCTCAGTAAAAGGGGCCTGAATGGCCGAGTGGTTAGAGTTCTGTACTACAGGTTTTGAGTTCGAGTCCCGACGGTGCCATTGATGTTTGTAGTGGTTCGGAATCCACTTGAAACCGAAGGTCCCGGTCTAACATGATCGTAGAGCATTGCAGAGGTAGTGTTACTCTGCGTCCGTGGCTTATCTTCAAGCTGCACGCACCTCCTGGGTAGTGCTAAGTGAGTAACATATGTGCAGCGCTTGCCTTAAGGCATCGAAAACAAATGTCTAAATGTTTGCCAGCTGCATTAGAAAAAAAACTCTCAATACAAGAATATTTAATAGGAACTAAAAATATGCGTGTACTTAAAAATTATATCTACAAATATCCCATGGTTTTGGCTTTCCGCAAATAATATAAATTATTTTAGTATATTTTGTGCAAAACGAAATTTTTTTTACCATTTCAATTTCTGAAAAAAAAAAAAAAGATGAAATAATCCAGGAACGTGTTGAAATATTCTATGGTGTGGAATTCCATTTCGTCTTCTTTCTCTACGATTTCCATTCGTGTTGAATGAGAAGAAGAAAAAATCAACGCGATCCTGTCAGCAAAGAAGAATGCACAAAGAGAAGAGCGCCATTTTTCATCAGAACTGTTTTACTATGTTTCGCAAAATATGAAAGTTCCCCTGTAGGGTTTCTGGAACAGTGGAATCGCTCCGTAGGCGAAAACAGAGAGATATCTTCAAGGAATACAGGAAAAAAAATCAGGACTTTCCACAATAGTTTTTCGGCTAACTTCTTCTCACAATAGCTTTCGGCTATAGAAAAAGCACATTTACTTCCCTCGGGAAGTTGAGTGTCTTTACTTTTTCCTTTATCTCAAAAACATACCATTACTCACATAAAAAAAAAAAACTTTAAGGAATTTTTGGCTCCATTCTAGATATATTTGAAGGAAACAAAGTAAAAATAAGTAATAAATCATGATTGCTATATTTTTAACTAACATCATATGTTACGTTTAATCAACACGTAAGCTGTATCTCTATTTTTACTTTCTTATATGCGCTAAACTTTAAATAAATCTTTTATTTGTATTAATCCCAATATCATTTGCCATAGATCTGGCAGATTCAGCTCTAACCAGGATGCACAATACAAAGAGAGTAACTACTTCTCTGAACTTATATTGTTGTTATAGTGTAGCTGGCAATACAGAGACGGTTAATCTTTATGGCAAAAGCAAGGCAGCACCGCTGTTACTCATTTAGCACTAGTCGGGGGCACATGTAGCTTGAAGATATGTTACGGACGCGAGTATCACTACTCAAACAACACTCTACGATCCTATTAGACTGGGACCTACAGTTTAAAATGGATTCGAAGCACTATAAAACATCCATAGCACCGACGGAATTGGAACCAGAAACCTGTGGTACTGAGTGCCAGAGAGCTAGCCACTCGGCCATCAGGCCCCCTCACTGAACTTATAAAAAGATTATATGTGATCCTGAAGCTCTTTTTACTTCCGCTAGTTTTGGGGGTCCTATTCCGTCGGTGCTATGGATGTTTGTAGTGCTTCGGTATCCATTTTAAACCATATGCCCTGTCTAATATGACTGCCGTGTGTTGGGCGTTGGGTTAACAACCCTACCCCGTAAAAAAGAAAACATCCCCTGTTTCGAAATCTGATAGTAGGCAGACGGCCTTGGCACCCTATAGATCTGTTGCGCCAATGAAGAAAATATACTTTTAGTTCTACTTTAACATACTTTTTTCCGAGAGTAGGGGGGGTCATAGCTTCTTTTGTTCTAAGGAGCCTTTTTGTCGATGTAATGAAGGCCAGGCAATTTCTTCTCAGAATAATGTTTTTCAATTTTTGAAAGAAAACAAAAAGTTGAAATATTTTAGAAACGTGTTAAAATATTTTGCGGAGTGAAATCCCATTTCGTCTTCTTTCTCCATATTTTTCATTCATTTCATTTCATTCATTTACTACGTTTCACAAAATATGAAAGTTCCCCGTAGGGTCTCTGGAACAGTCGAATTGCTCCATAGGCGAAAACAGAGAGAGAGATATTTTCGTGGAATACAACAAAAAAATCTGGACTTTGCACAATAGTTTTCGGCTAACTTCTTCTGACAATAGCTTTCGGCTATAGAAAAAGCACATTTACTTCCCTCGGGAAGTTGAACGCATTACTTTTTCTTTATCTCGAAAACATACCATTACTCACATAAAAAAAAAAATTTAAGGAATTTTGGCTTCCATTCTAGATATATTTGAAGGAAAAATAAAGTAAAAATAAGTAATAAATAATAATTACAATATTTAAACAAGCATCATATGTCACGCTTAATCAATACGTAAGTTGTATCTCTATTTTAATTTTCTTATATGCGCGAAACTTTATTTAAATCATTTATTTCTATTAATCCCAATATCCTTCATCATAGATGTGGTAGATTCAGCGTTAACCAGGATTCACAATACAAAGTGAATAACTACTTCACTGAACTAATGTTGTTGTTCTAATGCAGCTTGGCAATACAGAAACAGTTAATCTTTATGTCATAAGCAAGAACTGCACCGCTGTTACTCATTTAACACTTCCCGGGGTACATGTAGCTTGAATATATACTAAGGATGCGAGTAACACTACCCCCACAACAATCTACGATCCTATTAGTCCGGGACCTATTGTGTAAAGTGAATTCCGAACCACTACAAACATCCATGGCACCTTCGAGATTCGAACCCGAAACCTGTGATACCGAGCGCCGCAGCGCTAGCCACTCGGCCATCAGGCCCTTATAAAAAGATTTAACTTATAAAAAGATTTAAACTGATAAAAGATTAAACGTGATCCTGAATCTCCTTTACTTCCGCTATTTGGCCGAGCGGCTAGCGCTGTGTCACAGGATGGGTGCCACAGGTTTCGGTTTCGAGTACCGGGGTGCCATGGATGTTTGTAATGATTCGGAATCCACTTTAAACCATAAGCCCTGCCTAATATTACAGTCGAGTGTTAGGCGTAGGGCTGACAACCCTACCCCGTAAAATGAATATATCTCCTATTTCAAAATCTGCTAGTATGCAGACGGCCTTGGCCCACTATAGAGTTCTTGCGCCAATTAATATTATTCTAAGAAGAACACCCAGGATGTGCGTAACAAGCTACAAGCGCATTCTGTGTAGTGCTAGGTGAGTAAGTCGGTGCAGACTTTGCCTTAAGGAATCGAAGACAATTGTTTAAATGTTTGCCAGCTGCATTAGAACAAAAAAAAATCGCATTACAAGAATAATTAAATAGGAACAAAAAAATATACATTTACACAAAAATTATATCCATAAATATGCCATGGATTTAGCTTTCCGCAAATAATATAAATTATTTTAGTAAGTTTTGTGCAAAGCGATTTTTTTTTTTTTTTTTTTTTTTTTTTTTTACCATTTCAATTTTTTGAAAAGAAACAAAAAGATGAAATATTTCAGGAACGTGTTAAAATATTCTGCGGAGGGAAATCCCATTTCGTCTTCTTTCTCCATATTTTTCATTCTTGTTGAATGAGAAAAAGAAAAATCTACGCGATCCTGTCAGCAAAAAAAAGAATGCACAAAGAAAAGAGCGCCATTTTTTCCCAGAACTGTTTTACTATGTTTCGCAAAATATGAAAGTTCCCCGTAGGGTCACGGAACAGTCGAATCCCACCAAAGGCGAGAAGAGAGAGATATATTCGAGAAATACAACAAAAACAAAATCTGGACTTTCCACAATAGTTTTCGGCTAACTTCTCCTGACAATAGCTTTCGGCTATAGAAAAAGCACATTTACTTCTCTCGGGAAGTTGAATGTATTTACTTTTTATCTCGAAAACATACCATTATACACATTAAAAAAAAAAAGTTTAAGGAATTTTTGGTTCCATTCTAGATATACTACTGTCAGTTTTCAATTTCAATTTGACAGGCATATGGTTTTTCAATTTTTTTTTTTTCTTTTTTAGGTTATTGGCACTATCCTTGACATCTGTGTGAAATTTGATGTCGAAATATTCATTAGTGCTTGAGTTACGCTTGGCTTTGTGAGATGCTAAAACTGATTCCGGCGATTTTTGAAATGTCTCTTCAATCGACTCAAAACGGTGTCCTCGGGGTGGTCTTTTGAGTTTAGGGAATAGCCAGAAGTAGCACAATGCTAAATCAGGTGAATACGGTACGAATCAATGCAAAGTGAGCTGGCGCATTCAGTGTTTTCGGTAACAATCGAGATTTGACGTGTTTCAGACCCAAAACATCTTTTAAAATATCATCATCAGCAAGGTCTCTAATTGTAAATCGACGGTTTATAAGCACCAAATCTTTAATTTTTTGGACGTGAGCTTCGTCGGTTGAGGTTATCATATAATAAATCAAACAATTTGATTAATTACATTCCAGAGAGGTGAAAATAGAGAACATATAATATATAACTGTACGCAACACACAATTGAATGTAATGTATAATTTTTGGCGAAATTGCCCAATTAAGAAACACTGGCCTGATGCCATTATTAATCATGAATGTTTTCTTGATGCATTTAAAGAGGCTTAACTCACTTTTTTAGCTTTTATTTGTCAATTCCTGCCAATATGATTAATGCCTATTTCTGTACTTTATAAAGTACTTGTGTATTTTTCTTTTCCCTCAGATGTATGTTTTTTCCATTAATTTTTTATATGTTAGCTTTATGTATACTTTTATTACTGAGTTTTCTGGTTCAATTTTATTTTCAATCCGTATATCAATTTACCGTTTGTATTGTGTACTATTAGATTCGCCCGACTCTTGACTCAGTGGTAACGTGCGCCGCTGGTGAGCATTAAGGCTAAAGTTCATTTCACTGGTGGTATTGTTGTAGAGACTGATTCAAAAAGCCAGTAGACTCGATGGCGTTTCTGATGTTCAGCAACTTGCTTCGTTAGTCATATTACCTGGTGGGAGTTTTCCGAGTTTTCTACCCATGCGATACGCAAATGCAGGATAGTTTCCCATAAAAGTTCTCCTGGAAAACACTGCCTTTCTTCTTCAGTGACTCGAAGCCAAGCCAGACTTTTAACAACAGGTGTTCCATCACAACAAATGTTGTCCATTTCCTCCATCCATGAGTGTATTACTCATGGGAAATCCATCCTACATTGCAGGACACTGAGGATTAGACATAACAACAAAAGAGACTTTGTTACCTTCATTTACATCAGTTCAAATTAGACGAGTAGCTCATTCTTATTATATTCTACTCAATACTTCATACTGAGGATATTATTATATATTCCCCAGTATATATTTCTTTAAGAAAAGATTTTGTCGGTATTATTGCATATGTTTGAGCACTTTTCCCTCCCATACGATACGCAAATGCGAAGTAGTTCCACCTAAAAGACCTCCCAGAAGGCAGAGACACGGAGTCAAGTCAGACTTCTTCCTAAGGGTGTTCCATCGCAACAGAAACTGCACCTTTTCCTTCTATCCGTGAGTAGATTACCCATGGGGAGTCTGTTTCGTGCTGCTAGACACTGATGATTAGTCACAACAACGATAAGATTATCTGTTGTTAAACACAAATAATGCACTAAATAGACAGAAATTTCATAAAAAATCATCATTTTAGACTTAATCCACTGTTATCCATAAAAATAATAAAACCTATTACATATAAGTTTTAAGTACTAGGTTTGTATAAAACTAGAGTATTTTTTGTACAAAAACAAAATAACTCACAAAAAAAAATTGTACAAAACCAACCAAAAAAAAAAAAAAACACAAAAATAAACAAATTCATCATTACGTCGCACAAAAATACAAAACCTAGTCATTATTAATTTTTAAGTTTTCTAAAGAAAAACATCTCTCATTTCTGCTTTTTGAAATATTTTTTTCAATGAAAATTAAACCAATTATCTCAGGGTCTTAAATCGCATAAAAAAAAAGTTTTCTTTTACGTAAATCTATTCTAAATTATACATAAATAAGTTTATGATTTATTAAAATATGTCACGCACACTTTTTGTAGATATTTACCTCAGCATTCATCTGTAAACTTTCTGTTCTTTAGTTACTGTTATCGATTTCTGACCTAAACGACGCATATGGTACCTCTCGATTAATCGATGCACTTTTAGAGAGTGCATCGTAATCGAGCGTTTCAAAAGTTACAGAATCGAAGTCCCTAATCGCACTTTCGTGAATATTTAACATATAACTAAACTGCGATTGAGAAGCGTGTGAAGCGAGTTCAAGCGTAATTTTGGCGATTTGTCAATGTCGAATTCCGAACGCGTTGGCCTCTAATATCCTAAACCACTAATGATCATTTTATGCATTGAAACATTCCAGATGCAGAATATAAACGTAATTATAAAATAAAAATGAAAAAGTTACAAGATAATTTAAAATTAAATAATATGGTACATTAGAAAGTTCATACATAATATGAAAATTATGTTATTTAATTTTTAGTAACGTTTACTGATTTTTTTTATCAGCATTTATTGAAGAAATTTAAAATTTAATAACTAAATTTGTTACAAAGAAGGCTACTTACGTTTCTAATGTTATACAACATAACACATATAAAAGATTGTATATATGTTATATTTTCGATTAAAATTGGAATTTGATATCAAATTTGAGCAATGGTTAATGTATCCTTTTTGTTGTTGTTGTTGTTTCTTATCCCGCTTGGTAGACAACACCATCTAGACCAAGTCCATGAACCCTGTGGAATTAGGGAAGGTAGACAGCATCTGTTGTGATGGAGCACCCTTAGGTAGAAGTCTGACTTGACTCCGTATCGATGAAGAAGGACAACAGTGCCTTCGACTTTTAGGGGTAACACGCATTTGCGTATCGTATGGGAGAAAACCCGGAAAAATCCCACCAGGTAATCCGAATCACGAGGCAAGATGCTGAACATCCCAAACGCCATGAGGACTCCTCGCCTTTTGAAAGACAACAAAGTTTGTCTACAACAAAGCCGCCAGCTGTCTGGAACAAAGACAAGTCGCTTTTCATTTAGCGCCATAATATTCTATTGAGAATGTATAATCAGGCCTATATGATAAAATATATTGTATGGAATGGGTGGTTTTGTCTGTAATGATGTTTGGTTTTTTTGTGTTCTGCAGCTGTTCATGATCGACAACGGCGCCGAGGACTGGCGCATCGCCATGACCTGGTCGCGCATCTCGCGCATCCTCCTGGAGGTGGTAGTGTGCTTCATCCACCCCTTCCCTGGGGAGTTCTACTTCCTGTGGGTGACCAAGCTGCCCAACCACGGCAACCGCATCGCCTCGCGCTACGTGCCCGTGGACGTGATGCTGTCGCTGCCCATGTTCCTGCGCCTCTACCTCATCTGCCGCGTGATGCTGCTCCACAGTAAGTTGTTCACGGACGCTTCTTCGAGGTCGATCGGAGCACTGAACAGGATCGACTTCAATACGAGGTTCGTGCTGAAGACGCTCATGACAATTTGCCCTGGAACGGTGCTGCTGGTCTTCATGGTCTCGCTCTGGATCATAGCCAGCTGGACGCTCAGGCTGTGCGAGAGGTATACCATTTCCTTTCCTATTCCGAACTTCACAGGTCGAAATACTGCAGATGGAATATGGACTACACCATGAGTTGTTAAATCGTGATTGGGGATCGACCATGTGCTGATGAGCTTTATTCTATGCAATACGTAGTTACTTGCAACCAAAAGATCAATGATAACAGAAATTATTATGAACATTTTTTGTATGTAATTATAATTAGATAGAACAATGGAATTATCAGATAGAGCACTCTATCTGATAATTCCCATGAATTCATCTAAAAACTGGTTTAACTTTATTCTAAACATTCCTGATCAGCCCAGGTTTAAAGCAGTTGCCCTTTTCAGACTCCAGGTGGGCCATGATTGTTTGGCCAGTCACATTTTCTGAATGAGAATATTTGAAAGCCCAAAATGCATGCTTTGCAATCTGGGAGAGGACATGGATTCATCCCACTTTCCTGTCTGCCCTGCATTTGTCTCGTCTACTGTGCATGGTCGTTACTGAGAAGCTAGGGCCCTTATGGGCTAAACACGTCGCTATGTGATTTTCTTCTTTTCTCGTTTTTGTTGTTTTTATGTTCCTTGTATTCTTTTTAATTTAATGCTTACTGTAGCCTGCCATTGGGAATAAAAAAACATTTTTGTTGCATCAGTTACGCACTAAATGGAATAAAAATGTCCTAACATAAGTTTATGCTAGATATCTAGTCGTTCCCCAATTCGAAATGCAATTTTAGCCAATGCAAACTTGCTTGCTTCCAAAAGATCAATGATAATAAAAATACAAAAAGAAAATCATGAGACATTTACATTGTAACGCCTCGGCCTATGCTAGACTTATAACGACTTCAAGAAAAGGGCCACTTTCAGGATCATCGGAACACTTTAATTTTTATTTACAAGCCTTATATATATATATATATACAAATACAGAACTATGAATTATTATAATTTATTATTTCAAAAATAGAAAATTAAATATTTTAATTTGAGTTACAAATGCACGATTAAATCGTAGTTCACTCCAAGGTCTGAGACTTAGGAGACCATGTCGACGTAGTTTTTGAGTCTACGTCGAATATAATTGCCTGACCTGCGGCAGACCTTCATTATCACAAGGCGTGATACACGAAACCACAGGGGACACATTTTGGAAACGCGAATCTCCGGTCTCTTCAGTCACTTCAGAGAAAACAGGAAAACAACACTTCTGGTCGACTCGTTGCAGAACTCTATCTTTTCTTCACCTAAACCTCCCTTTAAGACAATCTGTCAAGAAGGAGGTCAGCTTCTCTCCCTTCTCATTGGAATAGAATTTTCTCAGCTCATGGTCGATCACCAATCACGGTGGAACAACTCATGATTTAGCCCATATCTAATCTGTAGTTGTTTCGACCTCTGAAGGTCGCATATATATACCCCAATTTCTTAAGCCTCATTATACATGACACCGAATATCTGCCGACCGAATATCTATATATATAGTTATTCTTATATATATCTATATATATATATAGTTATTCTTATATATATCTATATATATATATATAGATAGCTTAGATACATCTATATATATATATAGATATTCGGTCGGCAGATATTCGGTGTCATGTATAATGAGGCTCAAAAATTGGGATATATATGTGTAGCCTTATATATATATATATATATATATATATATATATATATATATATATATATATATATATATATATATATATATATACAGTGAGCCACAAAATTGTGTATACACCTCTAAAACTTTTAGACTTCTTCCAATTACAAATTAAATATTGATTTAATTAGATAAATTTTTCATCCTAGATACTTTAACCTCTGCTTTACCATCCTATAATAACACAATTCTATAGTTAACTTATTTATTACGAAAAAAGTTAAGCGATTCGAAGAAAAGATAGAAAACCATGCCACAAAATTGAGTATACACTTCTTATAGTAAATTATGCCATCACTTTTTTTAGTTTCAAGTTTCAGGAGTAGCTGCTGCTTATAACACGTGCTATTGCCCTTCAACGCTTTTAAATAGTATTTTTTCTTATTAAAAATCGTAAAATGAGCTCTCGTAGAAAAACTACTGAATCTGAGCGTGTATTGGTTGTAAAATGGTCGAAAGAGAGCAAATCTCTTCGAGAAATCGCTTCGTTAATTGGTGTAACTCATGGTTGAGTCCAAAAAATACTACATAAGTATAAAAAAACTGGATCTGTGGCCAATATTCCTGGAAGAGGACCTAAAGAAATACTGAGCTAAGAGGAAGATCATTCACTCAGTAAAGAGAGATCCGCGGGTGAGTGCCTCTAAACTAGCTTTATCGATGTCCTCTACAATCGGGAAAAAGATCTCAGTTGAAACAATTCGACGTACCCTTCACCAATATGGGTTTCATGGCCATACACCAATACGAAAGCCACTCATCAAGTATGTGAATAGACAAAAGAGAGTGATTTTCGCCAAAGAACATCGTTTAAAGCCTATTTTCTTTCTGGAACACTGTAATATTTTCTGATGAAAGTAAGTTTAATCTTTACGGAAGCGATGGACGATTTAAAATATGGAGAGAAGCTGGGAAAGCACTGGCACCTATAAACACCATTAAGACAGTCAAGTTCGGAGGTGGGTCTGTCCTCGTTTGGGGCTGTATGTCGGCTGGAGGAGTTGGAGAGCTTGCTTTTATTGATGGTATTATGGACAAACATGTATATTTGGGAATTTTAAATGATAACTTGAAAAAAAGTGCCAGTAAGTTGGGGCTTGGGTCACGCTTCATATCCCAGCAGGACAACGACCCCAAGCATACAGCGAAGATTGTGCAGTTATACTTGCTGTACCATTGCAAGAAGCAATTACACACTCCAGCCCATTCTCCAGACCTAAACGTCATCGAAAATTTGTGGTCACAATTAGAGAAAGCTGTACATGAGCACGAAATCACAAGCAAGGAAGTTCTCAAGAAGGTTCCGAGAGAAGAATGGGCTAAAATTTCTGTTGAAACCACTAAAACACTAGTAGAATCTATGTCCAGAAGAGATGTAATTCAAGCAAAAGGTTATGCAACAAAATATTAATTTGTACGTTAAAAGGAAATTAATAAAGGTGTATACTTATTTTTGTGGTGTTGTTTTTCCTCTCATCTCAGATCTTTTATTTTTTTCGTAAAAAATAAATAAACGTGACAATTTTATAAGTATAGTACGGTAAAGCATAGACTAAAGTATATAAGGTAAAAAATCCAATCATCTTAAAGCAATATTTAATTTGTAATTACAAAAAGTCTCTAAATTTCTAAGGTGTATACTCAATTTTGTGGCCCACTGTATATATAGTGTAGCCTTTAAATTCTAATCATTTAGATGTATCTAAATTAAACATTTCTTTTACAGTTACTGCATATAAATACAAAAACAATACTTGCAAAAGTGGGCATGTTTCGTAAATTCTATGCTGTAAGCTTTTATTTGAATTTTGTAAAATATTTTAGAATATTTAATTACTAGAATTTATTTTTAAAGTATAAAAATTAACATTATCACTATCATACTAATTATCATTATCAGCTTTTGTATGCTTTGAAACATTTAAAAACATGTATATTTTTGTGAAATTTTCGAATTTCATTTGTAAAAATTGAAAATTTTAATACAGATTATTCTTTTAATCAAGCAAAATATAGAAAAATGTTTGGTTATAAATATATATAGATATTAAAAAATGTTGCATATTTAATAAATAAAATACATCCATCATAGAATCCAATTCTAATATATAAGATTAAATCACTTTCCTCAAATTTCACCCTAATGTGAACTTATTCCATGGTAAATATGTGTTTGTAAGAGTGCGTGTCAAATACTAATGAATAAAAGATTCTATTTCACGCAATTTAACGACTGCACGCAATTTGCCAATATCTCAAAATTTTTCTTTCGTTGCTTGAAATACTCAATAAATGCGTAATTCTATAAGTAATAAAAGGTTTTCCGATTAAGAAATATCTCTCACTGGTCGTAAATAGAGAAATCACATGTTTAAAAGTTTCATTATTGCAATTCTTCGGGAAAATATCTACTCTCCGATTATGGTTGCAGAATGCCAATTTGCTTTTTCTTTAAACTATTCCAACATATATGTGATTATCAAAATTTATCCGAATTTCTTTAAGGGTATAATATCAGCATTTTTCATATTACTATTTTAAGAGAACTAATAAGTATAATATTTAGTATAATATTTATAATACTAGTCGTTACTATTTATAATATTTATAATACATAGTATAATATTTATAATACTAGTCGTGCCGATACTACTTGTGCCGACTAACATATGTGATCTATGATAGCTAGCAATTCTATAGCGTCCATTTGTGTTTGTTGTTTCTTATCCTACTTGGCTGGCCAAGCCCACGAGCCCATACGTACTCATGATTGAAGGGGAAGGAAGCAGCTTCTGTTGTGATGGAGCACCCGTAGGTAGAAGTCTGACTTTGGCTCCGTGACATTCTTACAGTCATATGAGACCGGGACCTACAGCTTAAAGTGGATTCCGAACCACTACAAACATCCATGGCACCGCCGGGATTCGAACCCGAAACCTGTGGCACCGAGCGCCAGAGCGCTAGACAGTCGCTTCAGGTCCCTGTGTCCATTTGTACGTAACATATGATAAATAAAAAGTGAATGATCGGAGTGATTGGTGAATTTAGAGGTGCTTGATTTGGAAATCGAAAAGTGGCACCGTGCCAATTACTTCTGTGTCTTTGCAAAAAATAGGCAAAAATCTGAGTTTTTTCACTGAGCTTATGGAGTATGACGCAATCCCTTAAATATGCCATCTAAAAGGAATTCTTTCAAAATGTTGGTAGCACAATCCTGAATTTCCTATAAATATGTGTCATGCTGGTGACAAATAACTAAAGGGGAAAAAAATCTCGGCAATCAAAAATAACAACAGGATCTATAAAATAGGTATCTATAAATATCAAGGACCCTTGCACAACTTTTTTTCTGAAATTAGAAGTTTTTAATCGCTTATAAAAGTTAACTTTCTGACAGACCTCCATGCCACTGAAATCCCTTTCAGTTTCCACTAATAAAAATTTATCGCTGGGCACTGATTATATATAAATCTTTCGTAAGACTATCATTTCTGTAATTTGCTAAATTCTATTCCTTTTTCTTCTTGGCATGAAAAATTTCAATGTTGATGAGTATTGCAAGTAGTCAATAAGATAAAATATTCTCAGAATTCAAAAAACAATATACATTTTTTTCATACTTACATTAAATATTCATTCGCACGATTTATGGGATCTAAAAAAGATTTTTTTTTTCTATTTTAAATGATTTTTACTACACGCAGTTAAATGCTTGTGAATTTATCTAGGCAAAGTAAATTGATTAAATACGATTAAATTTATATTTCAAAATATCAAATTCAATAAGAATTTCTGACAAAAAAAAAAAATGCTAATATTTTCAGGAAAAAATTTAGAGCCGGATATGCGTGGGGTCTTGATTCAGCGTTGTTTCTTGTTGAAACTGAATTATTTCTTTAAATAATCATTCGAATTTTTAGCTGCCATATTTATTAAAATTTACAAAGACAGCATTGCATAATTGCAACACATAACACACAAACACAATTATATAACAAATATTTACAAACTCATTTTAAAAGCATGTTCGTTTAAAGGTCTTTGTACCCTCCGTACTCCCTACAGTTCTCTCAACCTTTTACCCTTCGTACTGCATGGAACTCTTCACTCGACTTTACACACTCCATTTTCTCTTCTCCCTCTCCCATTATACGTTTCAAAGTCTAACAAGCTAAAAAGAACGAGCAAAGTCCGAAGTATAACGTAGGGGTCAACCCGTCCATTCATCACCATACCAACAGCGATAATTTATGGCAAATAATGTTATGATATTTAACATTTCTTGATTGTTGAAAGAATGAATATAAGATTAGAACAAATATTATTGAACAATGCTATCAAGATGTCTTGAATTTTCAATGAAGATAATTAATAAAATTTTTTTTTAACTGTACTCTATACATTTTCATAACCGCGTTGAAAGTAAAAACGCTATTAATACCATATTAAGTTCACCTTTCAACTATATCAAGTAAAATATGCATGACACACTTCTGATCGTAATATTAAGGAAATTTTAATATTATATAAATTAATTTCTCATCATTCTGTTTTCTCACAAAACAAAACCCAGTCTGTCTTAATGACACATAAAACTCAGGGAAATTACAGCACCTCGCAATTTACTCCACTATATGAGTCGTTTATTTATAATGATGCTAATATACATTATGATGATTTTATTCCTTACAACAAAAAAGAAAAATGTTGGATACGGCCATTTAGTTGATTTAATTAAGATAGTAAGCATATAAAAGTAATAAGGTCGTACCATGTCCCGTGATCTAATAAATATGTTTTCATTTTTTTTAATACTGGTCAAAATGTATTAACGTGTGTGAGATTCCTTAGAGAATAATGAATTGACACCAAAGACGTTATATCTTAATTAAATAATATCGTATTTGTTCCACGAAATTATGTTCAAGTTAAACTAAAAGAAAAAGGGAAACATTTTTTTTATCTTGATGAGAATATTTTTTATATTTCTTTGTATACTTTTTCATATGTATAATATTCTTTGGAATGGAAAGCAGGAATATATTATGAAAATATGGAATTTATAAATAAGAAATTTTAACATATTCTTTTAATATATTCTTTTTTTCTTATTCCATCATAAAAAAAAGTCAGTTTTAGTTCTTACGAAAAAATAATCAATTAAAAAAAAAAACAATAATCAACAACAAACAAAATAATTTTTAAACATTTCAAAAATAATTTTAAACAATTAAAATCGACTAAAAAATTAAAACAATTAAAACCGACTTTATCAGATAAAAAAAAATTATAAAATTTTAAAACAAAAAAAAAAATTAAACAATATAATAATTGTTTAAAACAATTAATAACAATTTTAAAATTAAAAAAACAAAAAAAAAAAAAAACCGGTAAACAATTTTAAACAATCTAAAAGCAATAAAACAATAAATAATTTTAAACAACTTTAGAACAATAAAAACAATTAAATAATTTTAGAACAATAAAAAAAAAAAAATTTTATTAATTGTTTAAAACAATTAAAATTCATTTTAAAATTCAAAGAAAATAAGAAAAAAACAGGCAAACAATTTTAAGCAATTAAAACAATAAAAATTTTAAAACAAAAAAAAAAAAAATTTTATTTAAGAAAACACACTTCAGTTTTTTTTTTAAAATACGTATGTTCATGTTGATAAAATTATTACCATGAATCCAAAATATTATGCAAAGAATAAAACCTTAAAATCATCAACTAAAAAACTGATGCTCAAATTTCCAAAAATGGAAATCCATAAACATAATTAAAATATCAAAATGCAATCCGACAGATGACAGTTCAAAAAAGAATTTTATGTTTTTAAATAATAATCATTTCATTTTTTTATCAATCAAAATAAATAGTATTATTTTAAATGGAAATATTTTTGAAAATGAATTACTAAATGATTTATAACCTATTTTCAAAAAGGAGCATTCTACGAACGATAACATAACTAAAGAATTTATCATAAAACATCTTTTAAATTGAAAAATGAACCATCACCATTGAAGAAAATTGAATGAGGTTGTATATAAACTCAACAAATATTTTTATTGTGTTTAGCAGATGTAAAGAAGGAAAACATCTGTTATATAAGAATATTTTAGAGAAATATTAAAAAGAAATTTGGAAATTAACTAATACTAATACATGTTATTCAATAAAACGAATTTACATATGTTAGATAACTCTTATAGTTAATCTTTATTAAACCTTTTTAAAAATAAAATACGAAATTTTTAAAAAATAATAAGACATTTAATTTTAAAGATCTAAATATGTTTTTACATAAGGGCAAACATCAAAGTTATTTACAAAAAAGGAAATGTAAAGTGTTACAGTCAACCACATCAGAGGGTTCTTAGCCGTTACTGAAAAAGTTCGTTCTGTTTATAGATGGCGCTGATGATGATCCGCAGTAACTGTTGCCACTTATACGAAAGGAGAGATTACAAACTTAATTATATCAAACTTAATTTACGAAAGTGAATATAGTTCTAAATAAATAAAATAATTTCTGTTAAGAAAGGTTATTGCATAAATAATAGTAAGTATTAATATTGCAAATACATTCTTTTTGAATAAAACTTTAGATTCCTTAACTAATGAGAAAATTATTATTTTTAAAAAAATTGCTTATTTTTTTTTCCCATAACCTAGTATTTAATTTTATTAGTAAGAATAATGTAAGTTGAAAATAAATATAGAAAATAATTTAAAGCAATATATATTCAGAATATGAAAAAAAATTTATTTAAAATAATGTGGAATTCATGGCATACATTTCTTAATTCACTTATAAAAAATTGCAAATCAATAATTTTACTCTGAAAATTTTAATGTAATAAATTTTAAGGTCCCTTAAAATTAAAAATAATTAAAAGTTTTTTTTTTTTTTTTTACTGTCTATGTGCGTACAACCAATTTTTGTGTTGTTTAAATTAATTACTTATTTAAAGCTTTTTTTATGAATAAACAGAATTTTTATAAACATGATGTTTTAATTAAATTTTAATTTAGATAAGGAATTTATGATTAATTCCGTTAATTGATACTCACAAAAAACAGAAATTTTTTTTTTTATTTAAATATTAAATATTAAAAAAAACAAATATAATATTACTTAAAATATTTTAAAAACATAAAAATAATCATAAATTATATGCTAAAAATTTTTTTTCTTATTTTTTTTTATTTCATTGTTAACTTTTCACATTTAAAAAATATTTTTCTTAAAATAATAACAATTGCTTTTAATTTGCAAATAACATGCTGATACCCTTTAAATTATTTCTCACATCATAACAGACTTGACAACTTTTCAATACAAATATTTTGATAAGGTAAACATTCTTAATATTTAAATTTAATAAATGTGACAATAATATGAGAATGTAAATTAAAATGTCAAGCCCTAAATTATAGCTTGAGGGAGAAATCTTAAAAATGCTAAGATAAAAAAAAATAATTCAAGAAAAAGTTTCCATTAAAATGACACTTTTTTTTAAGTTTCTTTAGATCTTACTTGACAAACACTTCTTCTTCTTCTTACTTAACAAATATTTGTTCTTACTTAGGAAATGATAGGCATTGCAAGCAGACGATAATTGAATTATCGTTTGCATTCCAAATATTATTTTTAAAATATGAGCTCACAAAAAATATATTTAATGAAATTGAAATCTTTTGTAAAAACCTTCAATAAATAAAGTCTAACTAACTTCAAAATGATTTTTCAACTACGTCATTTATTGATTTTAAAAAAACTAATTGTTGAAATCAGTTATTACTAAGTCCTGAAATAAATTTTAGTTAAGTGTTTCTAAAAAGAAAATAATTTTTTTCTTTGAAACTATTAAAATTTCGTAACATTTTATGAGTATTTCAGTTTTAAATATATTGATTCAAAAGTTAACAGAAAATCTGATTTAAAATTAATAAAATCTGATATTAAATTAATTTAAAAAATTAATTTAATATCAGAAGATATTTAAAAGAAGATATTTTATATTTTATATAATATATCTTCTGATAAAAAATATAATATAATATATATATATATATATATTATAATATTATATTTTTTCATCAAAAGTTATTTAATTAATAAAGCTGATTTTAAATTAATTCCCCGCGCATTATATAGTTGACATTTTGCGAAAAAAAAAAAATTCAAAAATGGCTATAAAGTAAATTAAAGTGTGATAATATTTTTTTTTTTTTTTAAATTATAAAATTTATGCATTTATTCTAAAATAATACCAAATTAAATATATATAAAGTGCTAGTTCACAGAAAAAAGGATTACATTTCATTTCTCAGGTGTACAATTCATATTTTATTGATATAGTCATAAAAAGAAGGAACTTCAAGAAATATTATATGAAATATCATTTGACATATTGTCATCAATTTTATTAGTTCAAATCTTGTAACTCAAAATAGTTCTTTAATTTTCTATGGCATGATGTGTTAAAATTTAATTCATATTCGAATACTGTTAGAAATATTATTTATTGAACTGCATTATAAATACGTTTCTAAAATTTTGACATTTTATTGATAATATGGAAATATGCATTTTGTGGATAAAAATATGGCAATATGCATTTTATTGATAATAATATGGGGTCCCGAAAGAAATGTGTTTTTTTTTTTTTTTTTTTTTTACATTAAATTCGAACAATTAAATTTTTAACAAATTTTTATTTTTAATCATTGATAATCATCCTTGTTAACGGCAACTTTTTATCGTCTGCTATGCAAATTTTCAATATCTGATCGATAAAAATTAATTGGTTTTTGAGAAAAATATCTGGAAATGACATTATGAATATCATCCAAATTTTCAATTTTTTTTTTGTCACATTTAAAGTGTTGTAGCGACAGAAATAAATGAAAATCGGAAGTTGTAATGTCAAATGAGTATGGTGGGTGAGGGAGTACCTCCCACCCCAATTTATTATTATTTTTTTTCCGTGAGTTATCTTCAGGAGGGCTGTTTTGCATTACCGTGTTGCAGAATAACGCCTTTTTCGTTGAATATCGCAGAACGCTTTTAAATTAAAGATTGATCTATTCGACCCAGTTATTGATATTAAAGGTCTGCATTCACAGTTTGTCCAGGTTTTCAGCACTTCAAAAAGAACAGTGCCGCGAATACTCCACCAAATACGAAAAATATAAGATAACGAAAAAAATTTTGTTCATTTTTTTTAATCAATGAAAACCTATTTGTAAATGCCATCAAATTTTCGCGATATCACATGGCAAGTTATTAAAAAAATGGTAAAAAATTACAATATTATTTTACAGTTTATTTTACAAACTCATGTTATTATATTTTTATAATAAATGCTGAATAAATGTTAAAAAAATGTATTTGAATTCTTGAGTAAAAATGATTGCTTTGTTGCAATTTATATTATTTAATCAACGTATTTAAAATCTTTAAATATAGTAGTAAAATGTAAAAATATGCAAGCTTTTAATATAATAGCAAAATGCAAACAAATGTGAAAGCTTTTTTTTTTTGATATAATAGCAAAATGCAAATAAATAGATGAGCGTTTAATATAATAGAAATATTTTCCTATTATATTAAACGCTTTTTTGAAATATAATAGAAATACTTTTCTATTATATTAAACGAAATATTTTTTTGGACCAATTCCAATAAATAAAATTTACCAAAACTAGAAATGTTTCATTTTCTGTAACCGGATAACGCCTTGTGATACCTGCTAGTTGTGCTTATAGAGATTTCCTAATCGATGAAGGCCTCCCTTTCATTCCAGGTACCACGACCCAGAACATGCTAATTTGCTCAATACCATGTGGCTTACTGCTATCACGTTTCTCTCAGTCGGTTACGGAGACATCGTCCCCAATACCTACTGCGGAAGAGGAATATCCGTCAGTACAGGCCTCATGGTGAGATGTTTGCAATTTTCAATGAACATTGATTTTCATTTAGCATTTTCAAATCTTTATCTAATTCCAAATCTTTTCATTCAAAAACACTTATTAATTATATATTTAATTGATTAAATAATGCAATACAATACATACAATTACAATACATAAGACAATTGTAATATTTTTCGATCACCTGAAATGCTTCTCATTAAGATATTTTTTTGGCTTATCTTATGTAATTTCTTTGTCAAATATGATGTTACAATAAATAAAAAGATTTTATTTGGAGATTTAGTGCAAATATCTACATATTATTCTGTTGTCGATTATGATGGTGTACAATGATGTAATTCTACTTGTATATCACAAACCGATGAGATGATTAGGGGAACACGACATAGACCTAAGAGGATTTTTTAAATCTTTACTACTCCACATTTTGCATGTCGTATGAAAGAAACCAAGAATATTCCCTGCAAGTTATCTGTGAAAGTTTATAGATGGCACCACAATTGCCATCCAGTCTTCTCGTTTCTGATATATTTAATTAATTAAATATTGGAATATGTTCTATGTATTGTAATATTTTTCGATCAGAGAGATGCTTCCCAGAATGATTTTTCTGCTTATCTTATGTAATTTCTTTGTAAAACATGATTATGATTCTTAATAAATAAAAAGCAGGTTTTTTGGTGATTTAATGCAGATATTTACAGATTATTCTATTGTTCAATATATGATGATGTGCAATGATGTAATCCTAATTATATATCACAAATCAAGATATATATTTATACAATCGAGAGATGATAAAGGGGATACCTACTTATATATATCATAGAGAGATAATTAAGGGAACACGATGTTGTCGTAAGAACATTTTTGAGACTTATTACTCTATATTTTTACATGGCGTATGAGAGAAACCAAAAAAACTCCCTGCAGGTTACCTGTGAAAGCTCTTACATGACACCACAGTCGCCATCGAGTCTTCTTGTTACTGAAATCCGTGACTGCAACCGATGCCACTAGCATATTTGAATCTGTGCTCTCACATGCTAGCTTCACATACAATAATATTTACAATAATATTTACAACAATATTGCAATTCGTATCCCCTGGACCACTAGTTGAACAATATTAACATTTGATAATATTAACATCAGAAATTATTTAGTCAACAGCTACTGAAAAATACTACGAATTTTGAAGAATGAAGATCAAAAATATTTTAATTGAAGCTTATTATTAAAACAATAATCAAGTGCAATATTTAAAATAAGATTTTTTTATAACCATATAGTGATTTTTATATATTTATATCAACAATGGACAAAAAAAAATTGAGATTAACTTTTTATGAGAATTGGTTACGATCTATCAGTTAAAGTTTAAGTTGTTTCACAAAGTATCCTTTGTATTCAAATTGAGTACAAAGAAAAATAAAATTATTACGAAAGAAAAATTATTAACTTTTCTAAAAGAAATTATTTCGATACATTTGAAGAGAAACAAAATACTTGTTATTGAAGAGTTCTATGAGGTTTAATATCAACCATTCTTCAAATGTGTTTATTTTATAAATGTGTTTAGTAATGAGTTTCAATTATATGAATAGAAAAACGAGAAACAATAGTGCTATTGAATTCATATTTCTTTTTTATATAAACTAGTCCTTACAATTCACCATAAAATATTCTGCGATAAATATATCGATCGTGATCGATTTGCTGCATCATTGCATCACTTGATAACCTAAGTAAATCTTCGTGCCTAACATCGAAATAATTTGCAATACCTACAACAAAATATTACTAAAAATATTATTTCTCTTCCTGCATTGAAGGAGAAGGTGCATAAATCAATTAGAATATATGCGGGTGGTTATCAAAATAATGGAAACGTGAATAAAAGGGGCATTTAAGAATGCGCTTCGTAAGCATTAAAATGTAATCTTAGCTACCAGTTGTTTTTTTATTATAAAAAGTATATATCATGGTAGTATGATGTAGCTTGATTTGATTAACGTATAAAAAAAAAAAATGAAATGTTAATTTCAAATAAATTAAGCATAATGCTTCGAAAAGTTGGAATAAAATTTAATATAGGTATAAAACAAATATATATATATACGAAGGTAAGGTGAAAAGTTGTCGGCTTCTCGGCCTGACACGGAGATGGCTCTGCAATTAGCAAAAAATTATGTTTCATGCATGAGTGCACGTGTCATTAGTTCATATGGCAAGTTTCAACTTATTCTCTCAATTAGTTTGTTTACACAAATTTTTGCATTAGACGTCTTGCATGTTTTTCGTTAAAATGGATAAACTTGAATATCGTGCGGTCATAAAATTCTTCGTTTTAGATATATTAACCCTAAGGAAATTCATCCGAAGATGACAAAAATTTACGGGGACTCTGCTCCTTCCATGTCAACCATTAAAAGGTGGGCAGCTAAATTTAAACGTGGTCACACATCTCTCGAAGATGACCCACATGAAGGATGGCCAAAATCGCAACCACACTGGAAACCATCGAAAAAGTACATAATATCGTGTTGGACGATAGGCGAGTGAAGGCAAGTGAGATAGCTGAGGCTGTGAGGATATCTGTAGAAAGGGTGCGAAATATGTTGCACGAAGAATTAGGGATGCGAAAGCTCTGCGCAAGATGGGTGCCGCATTTGCTGAATGCCGATCAAAAGCAAATGCGCAAACGATTTTCACAGCAATCTTTGGACCAATTCCATACGGATCCGACCGATTTTGTGCGGCGATTCGTCACCATGGATGAGACATGGATCCACCACTACACGCCAGAAACAAAACAGCAGTCCAAGCAGTGGGTGGAAGCCGGTGATTCAGCGTCAAAGAAAGAGAGGTCGATCGCATCTGCCGGAAAGGTCATGGCCAGCGTGTTTTGGGATCCTGTTAATTGATTACCTTGCAAAATAGTATAATTATTACAGGCGAATAAACCAACTCCAAAAAACTCCGACCTTCTTGACCAGCTGGGTGCCAAAATTCGCAAGAAGAGGCTTGGATTGACGAAGAAAAAGTCATCTTTCACCAAGACAACGCACCTGTGCACAGGGGTGCGTTGGCGATAGGAAAACTGCGGGATTTATGGTATGATTTGCTCGGCCATACCCGCTATTCTCCTGATTTGGCACCCTCAGACTTTCATTTGTTCCCAAACTTAAAGAAATTTGTTTCTGGGAAGCGTTGCGATGAAGAAGTTAAGAGGGCCGTAGATGGATATTTTCACAACCTTCCAGACTCTCACTTCCGGGAAGGAATACTGATGTTGGGAAAACGTTGTACCAAGTAATGTTGAAGTCAAGGGAAATTATGTAGAAAAATAAAATCATTTTTTAACTGAAGTCGCAGTCTTTCATTTATCGGGCCGAGAACTTTTCACCTTATCCTCGTATATATATATATCATTTATTCCTTTTATATGTATATAGTTCTATGGGTTTAAGTAGTTTCCAATAATTGTTTCTTAGTTAATGTGTAGGGTTTAAATTCAGTACATTTTCTTTCAGGGTGCTGGCTGTACAGCCTTAGTCGTAGCCGTCATAGCAAGGAAGCTGGAATTAACAAGGGCTGAGAAGCACGTCCACAACTTTATGATGGACACTCAGCTTTCCAAAAGGGTACCTATTAACTTGGTTTATTCCTCTCATCTCTTATTGAAAAGTTATTTTTACAGTTTAGCTTTAATTATATTACTGAATCCATTCTCTGATATTACTTCTACAAAAAAAACATTTTTTAAAAATAAAATTAATAGTTGAAAATAAATAATTCGATTAACCTTTACTTATTTTTTATTGTTGGAGAAATCTTTGTTTTAGAAAAGAAAATTCCCCATTTTATGGAAATTTAACTGATTTTTTGTAGTTCTTTGAACGGCTTTTTTGTTAACAACGTGTCTTTTTAAATTCGAATCTCAATTACGTTTTTCTAACTCTATACACTGCTGAAAAGAATTTAAGAATACTAAATTTTAAATCAATTCGATTTCGTTAATTTGATTTCGTTTTGCAAAAAAAAAAAGTGCTTTGAATTAAGTTATAGAATTGAGAGAAAAAACTACGATTCCATTATTTTTTCTTAACTATTCATTTGTATCACTGTTCTAAAAATACCAGTTACCAGTTTGTTATTGCTTTTCAATTCACTTTTAAAACTCTTTAGTTAGATTTTTTTGCAACTTTTCTGAAAGTGTGCTCTAAAACACATTTTGTAGTCTTCCCAAAAACCTAAAAGCGGAATGAATTTTTAATATAATCTACTTATTTCTTTTGTAAATATTTAGTATTCATTTTATGATGCATATCAATATTTCTATTTATCAAAAAAATGCATGATTTTTTTGAAGAAAAATATCGGGGTTTAGATCAGTCAGCTTAGGTAGTATACTCTATCATGGAGGTACTCATATTGTGATACATCTCACATTAAAAGTACGATATTAGGTTCAAATTTTGATGAAAAGCAAGATCTGGCTCTATTTTACTAAAAAAAAATTCAATATTAAAATAAACAAAAAAGATATTATTCGATGTTTCTAATTTATTGCAAACAAACTATAAGAAAAGAACTTTTATCAATAAAAAGGTTAGTTCAATATAAAATACTCTAGAAATTTTAAATATGCGTAGCTTTAATACCTTTACTATAATACATCGCCATTTTTGTAGAAATAATAAATCAAATATAATTAACTAATATTCTTAACATAACCAAAAACTTTTAATTGTACACCATTTGGAGCATAATAGAGCATTTGGAGCATTTTTATAATACATCGCCATTTTTGTAGAAATAATAAATCAAATATAATTAACTAATGTTCTTAACATAACCAAAATGTACTTTTAATTGTACCATTTGGAGCCACTTATATATATAGGCAATATCATATCTTGTTTACTTACCCTATACGGTTTGAAAGGAATGTAAAAGTCTAAAAAATCAGTTGCTGTTCAAGGGGGTGTCTTTAAATGAATTCTACTTTTTCCTATATTTATATTAATACATAAAAAAAACTAAATCACACACCCTTCCAAATGCCTCCACTGGGATGCTATCACCTTCCACTGATAGATCACATGATGCTTTATTGCTTATTCCCCGTTGTAGAGACACCAGAAAGCGACATTACCTCACCGAAGTCGTGCTGCCTTTATAAGTCAACAAACTTTATCACAAAAGGAACGATTCTATGTATATCGTTTCGATAATTTTTTAGATACATTTCAAATTGAGCTGATTCGTCACGTCCAGATATTCAGATTTGTAGCAGATTCAACATTTCCATGATGGCGTTTCCAAAAAAGAGAGGCTGTTTTACTGCAACCACATTTTTTTTTTTTACTTAAATTGGCATTTCTTGATGTTACATTAGTTGTTACATTCCCTCCACCAACATGGTGAAGGAAGGAACTTTCAAGGTAACCGTCCTACATTTGCATGTTATATCAGAGAAACCCCATATCACTTTTTATTGTCGGGGTGAGTTGTTTTTACGAGTACACGCTGTCTAAACTGACATCGAGTCTTTTCATTTTTGAAAGTAGCGACTTCAATCGATGCGCCAGCAAATTCAAACTTGAACGCTATTCCTGTACTCTAGCTCTACATTCTCCAGTTACCACTGGAGCGCAAATCGAATGCACCCACATTTTACCACTACACTTTAGAACGATTACATTTGGAGGTTCTCACCTTCCTTCTCATCTCCTGAATCGGGAAGACTTTCTTTCCTACGTGTTTATCCTGCCCATGACAGAATATCAGAATACAGAATACATCTTCATATATACGTGCAGGAGCTTTCGATTCGATTCGATTCGCGTTACCATTGGAGCGCAAATCGATCATACCCACATTTTACCACTTCACTTTAGAACGATTATATTTTATTTGGGGGGTTCGCACCTTCCTTCTCTCCTTTTCGATTGGAAAGACTTTCCTGCCTATATATTTATCCTTCCCATGCCAGAATATGAGAATACACCTTTATACGTGCAGGAGCTTTCGATTCGATTCACGTTACCAATAGAACACAAATCGAACGCCTCCACATTTCACCACAGCACTTTAGAACGATTACATTTGGGGGTCCGCACCTTCCTTCTCGAATTTTCGTTTGGAAAGAATTCCTTGACTATATATTTATTCTGCCCATACCAGAATACAGAATACATGCAGAGGCTTTCCATTCTGTTAGTGTCAGGTTACGAACCAAGCAACTTTTTTTTTTTGTGAAGCCGAAAATGAACTATCCGCTAGATCGCTCCATTTCCAGTACATTAATAAATATAGCAAAAAATAGGATAAATAATCAACAAAATGGACAAAAATATGCTACACGTGATATTTTCAAAAAAAAAAATTGCTTCATTTTCCCAATTTCATTCCTTACATAAAGTAAAGCAGAAAAGCCTCAACAAGGAAATGCACTCCAGATCACACGACTTATTTACCAATCATCAGTAATCTCTTTCTTTTTTCCAAAAAAAAATGAATTATGTCCTGTCCGTGCTTATATTAATACATGAATTATGACTGAAGATAGATTAAAAGCCTTCGATCTCTTTCTGTTCCAGTTAAAAAGCGCTGCCGCCAGTGTTTTGCGAGAAACGTGGCTTATCTGCAAACACACAAAGCTTGTGAAGCTGGTGAGCCCCGGACGGGTCAGACGCCACCAGGGGGCCCCCCTCCATCGTAAAGACTTTCCTGCCAACTATGTATTTATCCTTCCCGTGTCAGAATATTAGAATACCGAATACATCTTCTTACTTACAGGAACTTTCGATTCGAATCACGTTACCACTGGTGCGCAAATCGAACGCATCCACGTTTGACTACTGTACTTTGAATAGATTACATTTTGGGGTTCGTACCTTCCATCTCACCCCCTCCACCGTAAAGATTTTCTTGTCTATGTATTTATGCTGCCCATGTCAAAACAGAATGCAGACTAAATCTTCATACGTGCAGGAACTTTCGATTCTATTCACGGTACCACTGGAGTCAAATCGAATGTACCCACATTTTACCATTTCGCTGTAGAACGATTACGTTTAGGCGTTCACACCTTCTATCTCAACCCCTCCATGGTGAAGACTTTCCTGCCTATAGATTTATCCCTGTCCATGCCAGAATACAGATTGCATCTTCATACGTGCAGGGATTTTGATTCGATTGTTACCACTTTAGAACAAATCGAACGCCGCCACATTTTACCGCTACACTTTTGAACGATTGCATTTGGGGGTTGCACTTTCCTTCTCGCCTTCCCCATTGTAAAGACTTTCCTGCCCATACCAGAATAAAAATACATCTTCATATGTACAGAAGTTTTCCATTCGGTCAGGTTCAGTCCATCGCAACTTTTTTCTGAAGCCGAAAATGAACCATTCATTGGTTCACTCTATTTGTGAGTAGATAAATAAATATAACAAAAAATGATAAATGAACAAAAATATGCTACACGTGATATTTTCCAAAAAATTGTTTCATTTTCTCAATTTTTTCCCGTACATAAATAAAAGCAGAAAAAACCTCGACAAGGAAATGCAGCAAAAAGATTACACAACTTATTTGCCAATCATCAGTAATCTCTTTCTTTTTTTTCAGACAAAATGAATTACGTCCTGCCCGTGCTTATATTAATACATGATTTATTACGGGAGTTCGATTAAAAGCCTTCGATCTTTTTCGTTCCAGTTAAAAAATGCTGCCGCCAGTGTTCTGCGAGAAACGTGGCTTATTTACAAACACACAAAGCTTGTGAAGAGGGTGAGCCCCGAACGGGTCAGATGACAGCAGGGCGCTCCCTCCATCGTAAAGACTTTCCTGCCAACTATGTATTTATCCTTCCCATGTCAGAATATTAGAATACAGAATACATCTTCATACTTACAGGAACTTTCGATTCGATTCCCGTTACCACAGGTGCGCAAATCGAACGCACCCACATTTTACCACTGCACTTTAGAATGATTACATTTGTGGGTTCGCCCCTTCTTTCTCACCTTCTTGATCGGAAAGACTTTCCTGCCTATGTATTTATCCTACCCAGGCCAGAGTACATCTTTATAAGTGCAGGAGCTTTTGATTCGATTCACGTTACCATTGGAGCGTAAATCGAACACAAATTTTACCACTGCACTTAAGAACGATTACATTTGGAGATAGGTTTCTTCCTTCTCACCTCGTCGACCGGAAAGACTTTCTTGCCTATGTATTTATCCTGTACATGCTAGAATATCAGAGTACAGAATACATCTTCATACGTGCAAGATCTTTCTATTCTATTCACGGTACCACTTGAGCTCAAATCTAACGCCCCCACATATCACCATTGCACTTTAGAACGTTTACATTTTTGCGTTCGCACCTTCCTTCTCACCCCCTCCACCGTAAAGACTTTCCTGCTTATGTATTTATCCTGCCCATGCCATAAAATCAGAATACACCTTAATGCTTGCAGGAGCCTTAGATTTTATTCACGTTATCAATAGAACACAAATGGAAAGCCTCCACATTTTACCACTGTACTTTAGAACGATTACATTTGGAAAGGTTAGCACCTTCCCTATCACCCCCTCTACCTAAAAGACATTCCTGCCCATGTATTTATCCTGCCCATGCATTCCTGCCCAGAATACCAGGATACAGAATACATCTCCATACTTACAGCAACTTTCAATTTGGTCAGTTTTAGATTTCGAACCATGCAATTTCTGAAACCAAAAATGAACCCTACGCTAGATCGCTCCATTTCTGAGTAGATAAATAAATATAACAAAAATAATAAATGAGCAACGAGATGAACAAAATTATGCTGCACGTGATATTTCCAAAAAAAAATTTGATTTCTTTACCCAACTTCATTCCCTTACATAAATAAAAGCGGGAAATGCACCGAAGATTACATGACTTATTTACCAATCATCAGTAATCTCTTTCTTTCTTCAGAGAAAATGAATTACGTCGTCTCCGTGCTTGTATTAATACATGATTTATTACTGGAGCTAGATTAAAAGTCTTCGATCTCTTTCTGTTCCAGTTAAAAAACGCTGCCGCCAGTGTTCTGCGAGAAACGTGGCTTATCTACAAGCACACAAAGCTTGTGAAGCGGGTGAGCCCCGGACGGGTCAGACGCCACCAGCGCCAATTCCTGCTCGCCATATACACGTAAGGAAGATTTATTTTAGTACCTACTCGTACTTCTTTGCAGTTCTTTATTCTCTCTTCTTTATCTTTTTCTTGGAAATTGTTTCGTGATTCTATTCATTTTGGTTTTTCTTGGCAGGCTCAGAAAAGTGAAACTGGAGCAAAGAAAATTGATGGACAACGCGAACACGATATCCGACATGGCTAAAGTAAGTGTTATCGCGAAAAACGCTAGACATAATAATTTCTTTTTGTTGTGTTACTTCTCTTTTGATGACATCCAATTATTTATTAATAAGTGTTTTAGTAACAAATTTTCCGATTTATCAAAAGAAAGATAGGTTATAAGTTTCCTACAAAATTTTCTGTAGTAATAATACAAAGGGCACCAGATAGCCGAGTGACTAGCGCCCTGGCCCTCGGTACTACAGGTTTCGGGCTCGACTCCCGGCGATGCTATGGACCTTTGTAGTGGTTCGGAATCCACTTTAAACCATAGGACCCGGTCTAATATGACTGTAGAGCGTTGGAGCTATGGTTGACAATCCTACCCCGTAAACATAAAGCATCTCCTGTCTGGAATTGGGCTGATGGCCGAGTGGCTAGCGCTTTGGCGCTCGGTACGACAGGTTTTCGGGTTCGAGTCCCGGCGAGCACCAGGGATGTTTGAAGTGGTTCGGAATCCACTTTAAACTGTAGTCCCTGATCTGTTTAGCTCTCGTGTGCACAAGAGGATCGTAGAGCGACAAACCAAACCAAACCTGTCTAGAATTATGTCAATAGGCAGATGGCCTTGGCCCACTAAGCAGCTGTTTTTGCCAATGAAGAAGAAGAATACAATTAAGATTCTTTTTAATATCGGCAGGCTCTACGTTTTAATTATGTATTCCACAAATAGATCAGCGTCATATGATCAGGTATGGATATTGTCTTCCAGTAGAACTTTTATACGTAATTGCTATATATTTGCATATCATTTCGAATAAAACACGAAAATATGATTATTAAAGCGAGGCACTTTACACATGTTGTCACAATCGCCATCGAATCTTCTAGCTTCTGAAAGCAGCGACTATCAGTAGGTAATGAATCTTGCATTGAGTAATTTGAGATTGTAGAGATTTAATTAAATTTTTTTACTTAAAGGAATCATTGTATGTAATTTTATAATACATACAATTAATGTGATCTTGTAAAAACTTCAATTATATTTCATTTATGCAAAATAAGTATATCTGCTAGCTTTTTAGAAAACTTTTATCAGTAAAGCTTTCCTAGTGTGTTTATTTACGTTTCCTAAAATTCGTTTGTTCATTTACATCGTATTCAGCACTGTACATTATAGCATCAAAATATTTGGATCAAGCATCAGATTCAACCTTCAATGAAATAATAACCATTCAGACTATATAACTTAAAATGTTAATGATATGGGCCTGATGGCCGATCTGCGCTCTGGCACTCAGTACCGCGTGTTTCAGGTTCGAATACGGCGCTGCCATGGAGGTTTGTAGTGGTTTAGAATCCACTTTAAACCGTTGGTCCTGGTCTAATATGATCGTATATAGTTGTATTGAGGTTAAGTCAGTCTTCAGCCTTCGTTGTTCCTCGCTAAAGTGAAGCTGTATGTTATGCTTAGCCATGGCTCAGTTGCCTGCGAAGGGATCTTCTGGGCCTGATGTAAACTTTCCTGCACCAGGCGGATTAGTAACAACAACTCTTAATGATCTAAAAAAAAAATTAAAGAAAAACTCTTTTTAAAAAAGGAAAGCCACAATGATACATTATTCCTTCTTTTTTTCTTGTAAAATTTTACATAACATCCCAATGTATGCCGAAAATACATAAAGGGCTTTCCCCAGTAAAAACTCCAAATGATATAAATTTAGTCAGTAGATAAAAATAAATAATACCGGAGATATGTTAAAAAGTTAGCAGCCTTGAATTACACGTGACTGATGTGACTGCATGTAATGACTATTGATTTAAAAAGGAAATATTCAAAATAACCTTCCTCTGATTGTGATTGGATATTTAAATCTGTTCTTTCAGACTTCGAACAGCATCTACGAAGTTGTCAGTGACCTGAGTCAACGACAGTTGGCTCTGGAAGAAAGAATCCAAGCCACAACTGAACGACTCATTGCCATTCAAGAAACACTGGACACGCTGCCGGACATAATCATGTGCCGAATTCAAGCTTGCCGGAAACCATCCTTCCATCAACCAGGAACTGGACCTTCGTGGGCCAGTATATCTTCCGTCAATTTACCAACGTCCCAAAGGCGAAGCTGTACTTTAGGGATACCAACAATTGTACCACGATCAGGATCGGCGAACAATTAGCCATGGAAACTGAAATTGAAATATGGTTCAATCTGGTAATAAAAAGCCAATATCTAACCAAATATTTGGTTTGTCTGTATGATTTGTTTCCTTTGCAAGATGGTATTGAAAATAAGTAATGAAGTTCTACGTTCAAACAGAAAATGGAAATCATTTTTGGAAAGATTTCACTTTTTTGGGGTGACCTTTGAAATGCATGTCATTGCAACCAATATTAATTGCTGTTATATGTTTGGCTTGATAAATGTCGAGATTAATAAAAGCTTATTTGTGCAATAGCTCTGGAAGAAAAAATGAATTGAGAATGGTTCAATAAATGACCAAATACTTGGTATGTCTGTATCATACGTTCCTTTGCATGGATGTAACGGAAAATTGGTAATGAAATTCTGCGATGGTAAAAAGATGTTGAAGTTCTGGAATCGATCATAAAATAGGAATCCTTCTACAGCAATTACAACATTTTTGCATTGTCTTGCAATAAATGTCATTACAGTGGATATCTATTGCAGTTATATGTTTGCTGATAATTGATGGTATAAATAAGAGCCTATTTGTGCAATATTTTGAACGAAGTGTTATTGCTGTGTTAAATTTAAAAACACTTGATTCTTATTAAATACTAAATTAGTAGAAAACAAATTGAACAAGTTTTGGGGAGATGTCCAAATGGAGTGCACCGGCTACAATTATCGCTTTTGGCGCCAAGTTGCCACATGGCAGCATGGCGAGAAATTCCTTTTATGGGATGTTTTTCATGGTCAATTTGGCAAGAAACGGTCAAAGTGTGTAATACATAAACAGTAACTGTAACTGGTGCACTCCATTTGGACATCTCCCCACCCAAGTTTTGATGTTGATGGATGTCAATATGATTATTCTTTTCGTAGCTGTTTTAATTATTTTCATTTAATTATTTGCATATTGTTCGTTTTAATTGTTATTATTTTTTCCAAAAGATGTAAAAGTGTACATTGAAAACTTTTTAACAAAATTTATTCAAAATATTTGCTTTACATAAAGTTAAACTATCTCTTCCGAGACATTATGGAGTTAGTAAGGATTTAGATATGAATAAAAACATAGATTGAACTTGTTAGAATAAACTACAGTAGCTTCCAATTTGTTATTTGCCACGTACTACTTAAAAATTTCAATTTTATCACAATTAATTGTTAAAAAACTTTACAAGTGCATTGTAATTAACAATTTTAGCATTAAACAAAAGCACCAAAAGGTTAAACATACTTATCACTTAATCTGGTTATAAAAGTGCAAATTGACTCACACTTTGATTTCATCAAATTTACAATCAAAACTTAGCCCTTTATTGTGGATAACTTCTGTTTTATTTTTATAATTTCATAATAATAAAGTACCATTTTAGGGAAAACAATATTCACCAAACACATTTTTAAGAAATAAATTTTTAATTAAAGGCCTACGACTTTTACATTATTTATGAAATGATTTCGGTCATCTTCATTTAAACATGACAATTAAAAAAAAGTTACTCTTTCAAGTTAAACTGAAAGAGTACAATAAATAATTATACGTACTAAATTGTATGAATTAACTGAAAAATTATTATACGGAATTATTAACTGTTATGCAATAAGCATTTCTAATAATTATTATTATTATTAATAACATAATACGTTACAATATACTATATCAATAAAAATTGTTTTGATTCATAGTTTGAAGACAATTAATTGAAGCAGTTTAATTGATGTTAAAAATTAGATATATTTTTTAAGATTAAAAGGGCTTATTGCGAGGATTATTTGTGTGCATAACCTTGCAGCAGAAATTATCATAGAAGTATTTTTTTAATATGATTTTCAAAAGGATTATTTATAATTTACTTTAATAATATATGAGCAATTTTATCCATATAAATGTATGAAACTTTTTATCAATGTTAAATAAATGTGCTTGGTAGTTGTGCATCTATGTTGCCCAAACAAACCACATGGAGTTGAAACCTGATTCCTGAAAATTTCTATTCACTTTAGATTTATTTTAAATTAAAAATGAGGGTATAACGTCACAAGTCGTCGCCTATAATGTACTCTGGTAATACTGAACCTACCATACATCTACAGTAGGTTTAGTAAATGAAGTTAGACCAAATACTCCATATTTAAAAAGTTGCCAAAATCGTAGAATAGGGGCCGCTGGGATTTGGCGCCAAAAAAGTCTTTTCGCCAAAAGGAGCAAATAAAAGGGTTGCAAATGTAAATGAAATGAGTTGCAAACAGTACAAGAAATCAAAAAATTATCGCATTTGGCGACTTATCGCTCAGCTGGCACCACATCCCAACTCGCCCTATTTTGCGATTTAGCCAAAAAGTTTATTATTCGTTAATAATTAAGTATTTATTTATAATAAAAATTGTGTAAGATATGAAGAAATTTTAATGACTTGCTATGCCATTATGATTATCAGAATCTTGAACATTATAAGCATCCTTTTTTGCAATTTTAAAAGGTTTTTTTTATGACTGCAATTTTGTTGCAACTCTTAGCAATGCATCCTTCTGTGCAATTTTATCATTCTTATTTTAAGTTTGTGAATGTTTCTGAAACCGTCTATATATATATTTACTCAGCAAAGCTATATTTGTATGTAAACGGCAAAAAAAATAAGAGGAATGACGAAAAAAGTTTTTGTATTACATGTATCTGCTTTCTAAGCTATCTGTATTAACTATAACAAGCATCTAGTGTGCTGAATGTTCACTAATAATTCATTTATATCCCAGAGTAATTTAAATGAATGTGCCGTGTTTGAAATAAAAACAGCGCTGAATAAATTATTATTATTGTGAGCTTATGTATCATAACAGCAAAAAAAAAAATTAATGTAAGTGGTTTATGGTTAAAAAATTTTCTATGGTTTAAAGTTTTCCTACTGCTTTTTTTCACATATAAATTGAAATATGTTGTTTTGTCTTTTTGTCAATGTATGTCTTGCAAGCAATAATAATGTTTGGAAATTCAGACGCATACACAGGACAAAAATTACACTAAAAATTTAAAGTAAAAATAAAGTTAAAAAATCTTGCATCATAATTGGCAGATTTATTTTTATTTATCACTTAGTAATAATCACTAAATTAATTTTTAATATACATCTTAAAATATTTGACATTAATAATAATAAGCTTTACAGAAATCTATAACATAGAAAACCAAACATTGTATTTTATACTATTGGTAATATTTTTATAATTATTTGAAATCCTATATTTTAATTTCTCTTTTATTCGCACTGTATAAATGAGAAGTATAAAATAATTGACAAAAACGGTTTAAATCCTTCTACAGGATGTACGAAAAGTATCTTAATAGATTTAAAATTTTAATAAACAGAATGTGTTACATGTAATTAATGGTACACAATAACATTCTGTAATCTCGATATTTCTGATTATTTGTGGTGTCACAAAAAGGGAATTGGTAAGCAATTTTTTTTTTTTTTTTTTATTATTATTATTTTTTTTTTTTTTTTACGTATTTACATAAAAAAAAAAAAATAATAATTTAAAAGCAAAATGTATTGCTGCCAAATAAGGTTCTTCATAAAAATGTTTAATTAGAATTTTCAGTTAAATACCTCATATTCAAATAGTTGGCAAAATCTTAGAATATGGGCTGCTGGGATTTGGCGTCAAAAAATACTTTCGTCAAACGAAATCACAATTGGTAAAAAAAAAATTTTTTTTTTTCACTTATCCGCATGAAAGAAAAATTTTAAGACGTTCAAAGTGTAAAAAATGAAGCCAAAAGCATAATGTGTTGCATGCGATTAAAGCATAATGTGTTAAACAACATTTACGATTAAATGACCTAGTGTATACATAAAAATATTATAAACAACATTTTATTGTCTTTACAACTAATGAATTGATTTTGTTTTATTATTTACTGGTTCAATAAAATAAGTAATAATAAAAATTTCCTTATTTAAAAAAATAATAATAATTTCGAATTATACATGTAACATTAACGCACATAAATAAACATTTTTTAAAACTGTTTATCTTGTTATATCAAAATGAATTCATATTATATTGGCTTAATTTTTGTATTGTATCTCTATTTAGCTTATGTTTCATTTTAATTAGCTTACATGATTAGTTAGCTTATATGATAACATTAAACTAATTTAATATTAAGTTACAGACTTATTGCCGAAAATTGGTCTTACAGAATCTAGTATAATGTATATTGAACTCGTTACTACATAGAGCTAAATAAAACAAGACATATCATCAGAAACTTCTGCTAAATTTTATAATTCTATCATAAAACTACTTTTAAGACACAGAAATAACATGAATCTTTTAAGCGTTTTTACTCGTAAAAAATAAGTGGCACAACTTAAAAATACATGTAAATTTTAAATGAATACAAAGAAAATCAGGAATTCTCAATATATTTTTTGGTGCCAAAATGGAATTCATGTCCCAGTAAAAACAATTTTTTATTATCAGCACATGAGAAACGAGCCTGATGGCCGAGTAGCGCTCTGGCGCTCGGTGTCATGGATGTTCGTAGTTGTTCGGAAGCCACTTTAAACCGTAGGTCCCGGTCTAATATGATCGTAAAGCATTGGGCATAGAGCTAACAACCCTATCCCGTAACAAGAAAACATCTCCTGTCTCGAAATCTGCCAGTAGGCAGACGACCTTGACCCGCCATGGGGCTGTTGCGCCACTAACAATAATGATGATGACATGAGAAAGGTTTGGCTAATACATAATCGATTATTTTTATGTTAGATTTTTAAAAATTTCATTCGGTTTATATATAATATCACATAAAATCAGTTATTCTCTTTCTAATTAAAAAAATGCTTGAAATATGCATTCATCACATTTTTTTTTTGTGTGTGTAAATAATGAGAAACTACATGTTTACGAATAGGTTATAATCCTTCTCTTAAATTATTTGTCAATTTCAATATGTTTATTTTTTTTCCAATACATTTTGAAGATTATGATAATTGCAAAAAGAGAAATATCATATTATCATGTACATATTTAAATCTGATGTACAGATGAGAACATCTCCTCTCGTATTTTTATGCAAATTGTAATTCTGCAATCTTTAATTGTATATTAAAACTAATTTTGTACCTATATCTTAGTAGTTTAGTAGCAGTTTTTATTTATATTATAGCAGTTTTTATTTATATTATAGCAGTTTTTATATCATAATTTGGCCAAGAAATGATGGGTCATATTGCAATTCCCCAAAAAATATTATTTTAGTTGCGCCATTTTTTTATTGTGAAAGAACTATGTTCTTAGAAAGTTAATATACATTATGTGTCTGAATTCGATTTATTTGAATTTAATGCATGTATTTTAAGTACCTAAATAAGTGTCTGAATTCGTTATATTTGAATTTAATATATAGATTTTAAGTATATAAATAACATGTATCTGAATACGATTTATTTTAATTCAATATATCGATTTTAAGTGTCTTAATAACGTGTGTCTGAATTCAATTTATTTGAATTTATTATATAGATTTTAAGCATCTGAATAACATGCGTCTGAATTTGATTTATTTGAATTTAAAACATAGATTTTAAGTATCTAAATAACATGTGTCTGAATTCAATAATATATAAATTTTAAGTATCTAAATAACATATATCTGAATTCGATTTATTTGAATTTAATATATATTTATATTATTGAATTATTGGATTATTTGAATTTAATATATAGTTAGATACTTAAAATCTAAGTATCTAAATAACGTGTCTGAATTCGATTTATTTTAATTTAATACAGATTTGAAGTATCTAAATAACATGTGTCTAAATACATTGAATATATAAATCAAAATGTTTTACAAAAGTTAATTTTAGTTTATATTTTGTTTTATAAGTATAGTTTTCATTATTTATATATATATGTGAACTGAAATTTAAAGAATGTTTAGAAAAATGACTAAATACTTCACGTAAAACTGAAAGATCCCGGAATATCTGTGTGCCAAATATTCCCTCTGTGTTATGACTACTTTGCCAGACTATTTTAAAAGCCCATAAATTTTCAAGCTATTTGAAAATAAAAATTGAAAGGCAGCAGTTTTTCTGTTAAGTTTAGAAAAAAACAATGTTTGTGCAATCAGTTGCCGCATGTCATGTTGCTGCTATTTTATTGTGCATGCAAGTTTAATGTGAAACGAAACTTTCGCTGTAATTATGTATGTATGTATGCTGAATTATGTATGATTCCAGATTTTTTATTGTAAAAACGCACAGATGAGTGCAAAAATTGTAAGTATTGTAAAAAAAAAAAATGTAATAAACTTTTCTTTTTATTACTAAAGAAGAATATTTTTCTTTTAATAGGAATATATTCTACTGATTTTTTTTATTGGAAAAAAAGATAATGGTACACTACTGCACACTGCATACAGTTGCAAGTAATATATATTCGTACTCCGTAAGCCTCATACTACTTTTATGTATATCTGTAGTGTTGTCGGTTGTACAACTGCTGGATTGTAAAATGGTATGGCTGGATTGAGACTTGAAATACAGGTTTGATAATACACAGCTTTATTGACCCGCTCACAAACATCACATACACATAAAATTAAAGATAGACAATATACTTAACACATTTAAAGATATATACTTAGACATTCGCGGAAGAATTCCACTTCTAAGCTGAAAATAAAGATATTTTCTCTCGGGATGAAATATTGTAAAATAAACGGTTTTAGCGGCAGCGCCGGTTGAGCTGTACCTCCTCTCGAGCGAGAGTCTCCATGCATGCTGACCATTTCTCCTGAACGCCACAAGGGGCTCTCTTGCAGTGCGTAGGAGGAAGCATGGTTACACATCACTAACAACCCACAGATGGGTAATAAGGGAAGGATATTGCCTTCAGGAAGGAGTTTAGGGATTCAATTAAGATATACCGACCTGCCCGAAGGCTTACGGAGAACTGAATGGCCAGAAGCACGACAGAACCTACCAATACAAGCTGGATCCGCCTTATTCGGCTCCACGGATAGGGTGATATGTAATAAGTACAACAGCCCCACCGCCTTTGGCTGCCCTCAACTGGGCTTGTTGTACTCCAGGGCATCAACGTTCACGCTACAGAACGTGTTCGAGAACACCCGCGGAGATGTATGGGTCTCTTCGCCGTCTTAAGTGACGTTTCTAGGGGCACCACGAGGAGGTGGACCCAAATCGCTCCCTAGGAGTTTAGGGATAGCTGCCTTGCATTTGCATATCTAGGGCAGAACACCCGGAAAACTCCAGCCATGCATCTTGACTACCGACGCATGGCACGTTGCCACAATCGCCATTGTGTCTTTTTATTTCTGAAAGTAGTGAGTGTGTTGGACGCGAAAGCGGATTCTAACCTGAGCACACTCGTTCGAATCTGCCCCCTTGGCCACCAGTCGAGCATTAATAAGCATATGTATATCACCAACAATGCCACCTGATGCCTTCAGAGAAATTTTAGGGGTAACTGCTTTGCATTTGCATATCTATGGTAGAAAACCTGGAAAACTCCTGCCATGCATCCTGACTACCGACTTATGACACGTTGTCCCAATGGCCATCTAGTCTTTTCATTTCTGAAAGCAGTGAGTGTAACACACGCGACCAACGAATTCCAACCTGAGGCAATTCACTCGAATCTGCACCATGGGCTACGAGTCGTGCAATAAACATATGTGTGTCACCAATAATATCACCTGACAACCACCTAATGCCTTCAGAGAGGTGTTTTAGGGGTAACTGCCTTGCATTTGCGTATCTATGGTAGAAAATCCGGAAAACTACTGCCATGCATCCTAACTACCGATACATGACATGTTGTCAAATTCGCCATTGAATCATTTAATTTCTGGAAGCAGCGAATGTAACGGACACGACAGCAGATTAAAACCTGAACCTACTCGCACCCTGGGCCTTAAGTCGAGCAATAATAAGCCTTATGCTACCAATAGGTGACATAATATTTGGTTGCATAAGATAAACAGAACTGTCTTATGTCAATTGCAAGTTACCACTTGCAAGTGAACCAACTAGTCACATATGATAAATATGGTGATAATATAATCACAGGTGATAGTTTAGTTTTTCGCTCTACGGTCATCTTATGCACATGAGGGCTAAACAGACCGGAACCTACTGTTTAAAGTGGATTCTGAACCACTAACAAACATTTATGCCACAGCCAGGATTCGAACCTGAAGCATGTGGTACCAATAGCCACCAGGCTGCAATAATTACATGTGATAAAAGCATGAAAGACTGTTGAAAATTGCTGAAAATTATGAAAGACTGTTTTGTTTTTGAAGCAGGGAAAGAAGCAATTTGTTGTTGAAAGCATATAACGTTAACATTTTAAACATAAAATATGCTTTTTTTTTTTTTTTTTTTTTTTTTTTAGCTTGCAACGAGAAAAAAATACATGATGTACATTTAGCGCTATACAGTCATAAATTTACTGATGATAATTATCCGTGGAAGACTTTTATGCATACCGTAACCAACACGGTAACTAGAAACATTATACATCTCACGATGCAAGTACCCATAAATTACAGCGTTTTATTATTATTAGTGTTATTATTTTGATGAATTTCCTATTGTAGAAAATAGTTATTTCATTTTTATTCTATAGATTACACTATAAAAACACAAGACTAATTGTAATACAGAAAAAAAAAAATTCCGACAGATTTTAAACACATTTTAAATCAATAAACAATTGAATCGAATGAATGATAATTTATCTAACAATGCGCATCATTTATTGTTCCATGATAAAGCACTCAGATGAACTCATTTTTTTTTTTCTATTCTTTTTTTTTAACTCAACCGTTTAGTTATAGAAATAGCTATTTTATCATACATTCTACTAATTTGTTCGGTTAAAGTTTCATTTTCTGTTAATTGGCTATAATGGTTGAAAACTTTGGAGATTATTATGATTGGTAAAAATGCATTCTTTAGGGAATTGCTTCTGATGATTTAATCCATATTCTAAAAAAATTCTTCAAATCAATATTTTTATATTTGAGCATACAATAAAGAATGCAAATATGCTTTCTACCTCCTCTAACCCCTTTCACCATTTAATGTCATAGTAGCTTTGATGGCTAATTCAATTTATTTTATTTTACCAATTTGCTGAAAAAAGAAGGGATGAAAAAATAACTCAAAATTAGAGCATTCAGAAGATTATTTATGGTTGTAACTAATCAATTTTATTGAAATGTAGAACGAACAAACATTTATTGAGAATAATAATAGAAGCATTTTTTGCATACTTTGTAGCTGAAAAACCAGAAAACATTATACGTCCTAGCGGGTAAGCGCAACGCAAATGCACCTAGGCTAAGTTGTTTTATATTTAAAAAAAAAAGATGACTTTTATAAAAAAATTGTCTTTATATTGAATTTTCCTATTATAAATTACACTACAAAACTCTCGATGTCTTGCAAAAAAAGTTCAGAAACACTTTCTAAATCATACATAATTCGAATGCTTAGCAATCTATCCAACAATACGCATTATTGTTTTTCCATAAAAAACGCTCTTCTTCAATGGCGCGACAACCCCATGATGGGCCAAGGCCTTCTGCTACTGGCAGATTCCAAAATAAGAGATTTCTTTTTACGGGATAGGGTTGTCAGCCCTACGCCCAACAGTCATATCACACAGGGACCTATGGCTTAAAATGGATTCCGAATCACTACGTATGACACGTAGTGATTCGAATACAAACATCCATGATATATTCGTTCAATGCAAACATCCATGATATATTCGTTCAATACAAACATCCATGATATTGCCATGGGACTCGAACACGAAACCTGTGATATTGAACGCTAGTCACTCGGCCATCAAACCCCAACAAAGCGCTCAGTTAAGCTCATCTTTTTAATTCATCAACTTAACCCAGTTAGGGAAAATTTCAGGCTCACGGCACCACATATTGCTAATTTAGCCATGTCCAAACTAACTCGCGAAAGTTTTGAGAGCGGCACATCAAACCGGTTTGCTGCAATTTGAACAAAAACCGAAACGCATACGGTTTAGTTTATCGACATTCAGAGAAGAATTACCACTCTGCCTAGTATAGTAGGTTACTGTTTTGGAATCTAAGAATTAAAGGCTTTCCGTAAGAAGACTAAAGGCTCACTCGTAAGAGGATATACAGAAACAGACAAACACTCAGGCAAATGTTTAAACTTTAGACACGGTTTAAAATTGTATTTTCTGGTGATTATTCTTAATGGTTGAAAACACAATTCATGTAATTAATATAACTAGCTAAAATGCAATCTTTTGAGAAATTTTTAGTGATAAAATTCTTTAGATCAAATAGATAAAGCATTATAGGTGTACCACAGGGAGGCCGACGAGATGAATCAGTACAGTATGATGAATGAAAAATCTTGCTGACCCCTGTACGACTAAAAATTTCGAAACTGCATGTCAAATATTCTAAAACTACTCATGAAACATGGTGGCGATTCTGCCAATACACACAAAAGCGTCGCATCAACAGTAAGCTGCGAAGTGAGAGTCATACGGGTTTCTTCAATACAACACGCCAATGCAGACAGTTACCCCTAAAAAGAAGGCAATCCCTCTCTTCATCGCTCGTCAGTGGACGACTGTTTGTGATATGCCTACATGGAACAAGAGACCCACTAATGTACTATAAAAAAAAAAAGATATATTACATTTTATTAAAATAATGATTTTATGAAATTTTAATATAAAAAAGTTATTATTTAATTCAAAATAGTTTTTTCTAAGAGGACAAAATAGATCTCTCAGTTCATAAGAAATAAATTAGAACTAACAAATTTTAATTTGTAAGGAATGTAAACAAATACATAAATCATTTGTTTTATAATGAGTATAAAAAAAAAAAAAAAAAAAATTCTACTGTGTTTCTTCTCGGGCAAAGGGCGTACCGGTTACGGAGCTCCAATGTGGTTTAAGAACCACTAAGCCACCACATCTTAAAATTAATTAATTAATTTTCACAAATGAGTTTGCTTAAATGAATAAGAATATTAATGAAAATAAAAGAAATTAAGAAAACATCTTCTGCTTGAGAACAATTAAAGTACGAGATCGCAAAAGCAAAAGCTATCGGTACAATTAAATGTCCATTACACGATGCCCCATAAAGGAAAAAAAAAGAAAAGAAAATCCATAAAAGATACATTCCATGACAAAAATACAATATGCTACAAATACAAAATGATAAACATGTTTTCTCTCGTTATAACTTATACTATTGTGATTAGCATTTTTTTTTGAATGAATTGATAAATTTCAGAATTAAATCTCTATTTATACAGTATATCTTAACGTAAAATTTATTCTTTTATGACAATTAATTTACTGTCCTCAACAAAAAATGAAAATCCTGTTACTTTCCTAGAGGTTACAATAATTGAACAATGGTACGTAAAATAATAGCTAATTTTTAATATCACGACTTTTATAAGAAATAATTATATTTTGATATTTATAACACTTTTGGTTATAAAAGCACATTCATCTTTCTGAAGATATTTGAAAAATATTCAAGTAAATTGGAGACCAGTCTAAAGATTCTAATTTCGAATAACCTTGCAAATAAAAGGCAGCATGAAAAAAAAAAAAAATCATAGTCCCCAAAATAGCCCCCTCCCCTTCCCTGAGTCTTAGCTACGATTTAACTATTGATTTTTCAAATTTTAATTTCTTTAGAAGTGTGATGCGTTTGAAACACTGTGAAAAATATATCTTCATATTTTACGAAACCCCAAAATATCTTTGAAAGTTAAAACAATTGAATGGATACAAGGAAATTTTTCTCACTTATTTTATGAAAGAAAACTATCATAAACCTTGTTAATAAATGAAAAGATTTAGTTTAATAAAATTAACGATATATTGTTGTTTTGTGTCGGTCTAATTTACTAATAAAGCAGAACATTGTAAGCTAAATATACTATTTCTCCTAGAATCTATAACTATGCTCAAACTGATGAATTTCTATTTGAAAATATTACAATAAATTTATTCTGGTTTTCAAATAAATGGATTTTGATTCCTACAAATACGAAGAAGAAAAAAAAAAAACTTTGTTCTATAAAATATTTTAAACGTGCATAAAAATAAAAGCATTTTTAAATTAAGTTGCGAAATAAATTTGTTAATTTTAAATAAATAAAACTGTTTAGTTTAAAATATAATTTAATAGCAGTACGAAAACCATTGCAACAATAATATTTCATTTACTTTCATTGTACTAGATGGCAGAACGTAAACTTCTCCAGAATACTTAAATGGATGTTTGCTATTACTTTACGGAAATTATCTATTTAAAAATCTATCACGAAAATTTGCCAACATTCTAATATAGATGGCAGCACGAAAAAAAGAGCAATGTATTAAACAGTGAAAACGCGCACCTTCTGCCCTAATTCCTTCAGTGATTTAAATAGATGTTCTGGAGTAGATATTCAAATAGTGATTTGAGTGGTGGTCTATTTAAGCAGAGAGCTGTACTTTTTATATAATCTAAAAATTGTTCTTAACAACAACATCTAACAATTGTTACAATAGAGCTTATTGAATAGTTAAATTTGCAAATTAACTCATTTAATTAAAACTCGTTAAATAATCTGTGAAAATAGTATTCGAATTACATAAGTACTTTCAAGTTTTTCTTGTTGATTTACTGGCTGTCTTTTGAAAATGCCAAATGGAAAATCACCAGCAAATTGGAATCGACTTAAGAATAATATATTTTTTTTGTGTTGGAATACCAACAGGGGAAATTTAAACCTCCTCATCTTAATTAATAGATATGCTTTGAATTATAAAAGGCTGCTTAATTATTGTTAGTATGAAATTAAAGAAAGTTTCATCACCAATGAAAAATAATTTAAAAAAAAAAAAAAGTAAGATAAAAAATAAAAGATTTAAAATAGTTTTAAACAACTAGGGACCCATGCCATGCTATTATGTGAATCTTTCTTGGAACAAAGCCAGAATTAATGAACAACTCCAACTATTATGGTTGATTATGATTATGATTAATGATAATGCAGGTTGCCATGAATTCTGAAAACCCCATTTTTGATGCTAAAAGGCTAAGCAATAGTAATTATGATCATCCAAAAAAATTCAAATGACTTCAAATACTGACCTTTCAAAGTCATTAATCAAGGAGACAAACCAAAAATCTATGCTAATTTAAAGTACTCAATTCAGAAAAATAAGTGTTATAGTATTAACTAAAATGAAAAAGACAGCTAAAGTACACTTAAATATGAAAATTACTGATGCTGTTATTATTATACCAGCTCACTTCACTGACTCTCAGAGACAAGTAACTAAAGATGTTGGCAAGATTGCTGAATTTAATGTGTTAAGGATCATTAATAACCTCATGGCAGCTCTTTAACTTATAGGCTGGACAAAAATCTTCATGGTGAAAAGAATGTCTTAATCTTTGACTTAGGTGGAGAGGAACGTTTGATGTATCCATTCTTACTGTAAATGAGTTTTCTGTTTAAAGTAGGGGTGGTATTCCTCTAGGTGGTGAGGATTTTGACTGTAGGATGCTTTTCTACCTTGCAGAAGAATACAAATGGAAACATCATAAAAGATATTAGAGAGAGCTCAAGAGCTTCAAAAGATTAAGAACTACTTGTGAAAGAGCTATTGTACTCAATCTAGCAACTCAGAGACCATCATTGAAATGGATGTATTATTTAAAGAAATAAAATTGCAAGAGCAAGATTTCAAAAATTATGTATGAATTTGTTCTATATCGCACTAGAGTCGGTTGAGCAAATTTTAAAAGATGCCAAGTTAGATAATAATAATCATGATGTGATCTTGGTAAGGGGAAGTATAAGAATTCTAAAAATTCACAAAATGCTCTGCGAATTTTTTAATGGTAGAGAATTACAAACATTTATCAATCCATATGATGCAGCAGCACATAACATATTTTACATATGATACAGCAGCACAAACTGCAATCTTGACGTAATACAGATGAAATAGTTAAAGATGTATTGTTAATGAATGTTGCTCCTTTTTCTCTACGCATTAAGGTAGCTGGGGAAGTCATAGCCAAAATTGTAGAAAAAAATTCACAAATTCTATACAAAAACATCTCAAATATTTACCACTTATTCTGATAATCAATCTGGTGTAGATATCCAATTATATGAAGGTGTAAAAGCCATGACAAAAGATAACTATCTCCAGAGTAAATAATTACTTTCAGGAATTTTACCTGCTACAAGGGATATACCACAGATTAGTTACTTTTTAGTTAGATAGCAATGGAATCCTTATGTCTCAGCAATGGATAAAAATTCTGGTAAACCCCAGAGTATCACCATTACTCTGGGGTTTTTATTTTTTTATTCAATTTTATTATTTTCTCTGGGGGTCCAAAGGACATTTATTCAAAGAAAACTGAAAAAAAAAAAAAATAATAATAAAAATGAAGCAAAGCCATGTGAGAAAGAAGATGCTGAATAAACAGTGAAAATTGCTGCATGAAATAATCTTGAGAGCTGTGTCTACTAAATATAACAAACTGCTGAACCACTATCAGTAGATAAATGGACTACAGGCAAAACAAGAATCAAAGATAAATGTGAATAATCAATGGTTAGACAACAATACTTTAGCAAAAAAGATGATATTGAACATGAGTTAAATGAAGTACAATCTAAACTGAATCCTATTATGATAAAAATGTATCAGAGAGAAGGCAGTTTTAGACAGAAAAAAGAATGTTTCTCCAATGAAAATGACAATTGCTGTTCCAAAAGACAGACAAACCTATGATCTTGCCTTATTATTGAAGAAGTTGGTTAGAATTTTTCTAAACCAAACAGTAATTTACTTTTTTAAATAAATTTTGATTATTTATTAATAATTATAAGTAGTAGAATATCAAAGGCAAGCATCTTTCAAATCCTCTTCAAAAAAATATTTCAATAATTTTTTTAAACTTAAAAAAATTCATGAAAACAAACTTTGTGTTGTTATTAATAAGTATTTATTTTCTTTCGTTTAAAAAGTATTTTGCATTTAAATAATTATTAATAAATATTTGGTTAGCAAAAATTTTTTTTACTTAATTATGACAGTTTTCAAGTGATAAACCAATAATTAAGTGTGCAGAAAAGAGTATAAATTATCAAAACTCCTCTAAAAATATTTCATAATTTATATAATAATAAAACTCATAATTTACATAATAATAAGACATTCATAATTTACACTTAAGAAAAAGTTTGAAGTTTAAAAAAGAAGTTTAAGACATTTAACTTGATTGAGAAATGAATCAAAATTAAATATTTTTAAATTGTATTAATATTTCATGATCAGCTAATTGTTCTTCTTAAAAGAAAAAAATGGAAAAAAGGACAGTTACTTTTAGGAAAAAAATTTTTTTTATTAATTAAAAGAATAAAAAAAAAGATGCTGATTTAATAAATATAATTTCTAAAACTATTAAATACAAAATTATTCATTCATTCCAAAACATTAGAATTCTAACAAATTAAAAATATTTAATAAATCCTGAAATTATAAATATCTGTTATTTTATTATGTGTCTAAGAATAGAATAGTTTTAAGTGCTTATTATTCACATTTGGGCAATAAAAAAGCTACACTAACCAGTTTCAAATAAGAATTATCTCAATTAGTTTTATACAAGAATTCTTAGACTTTAAGAAAGTAAATAAATGTTAAAAATTAGAAACCCAATAACTTGATAATAAACATAAAATGAAATATTTAATTATTAAAAAGTGAGGCAGAAAAGTTATGAATTATATTTGACTGTTCAGACTAGTTTCTGATGTTGGAAAATTAAACTGTGAATGGTAAAACCAAAGAAAGCAATAGAAAAAAATGCAGATTTTTTTTTTTTTAATACAATGTACTTTATTGCCATTTCAAAATAATAGTGTGAAGAAGTACCTTCAAAGATATAGTGGAAATATATGATAGTAATTTTATATATTAACTAAATAAAAGTAATATTAAATTTTACAAATATATTTAAAATAATTTTAATACAATATTATTAAATTCATTAAATAAATTGCTTTATGTTTTGCATACTCTTTACATACATTTCTTAAATAAAATAATTCCTTTTGTAAAATGAAATTTAAAAATTAAGATATAAATGTAAAAAAAAATATATATATATTTTTTTTTTTTAATTTAAATTAATTGATATTAATTTGATACAAAAAGTGAATTTTAAGAGAATTTTAGAAGAGAAAGAGAGAATTTTAAAACAAATTATATTCTAATAAGCTAAACACACACAAAAAAAAAAAAATTGGTTTATTAGCATTCAGCGTAAATATTTAAAAAAATATACTGCTAATTTTATAAATGATAACAAGAGAGGACTTAATGAAGCAATAGTAAATGAATCAGTAAAATACGTTTCTTTAATGCGTTTCATTATTAAATTTTGAAAGAGAAAATCCAATTTTGAAACTACTTTAAATAAGTTGCCTACTTTATTCAAGCAATCCAACAAAAAAATAAAGTACTCCAAATATTTTAATAATTTCTTATTTAGATGCAAAAAAATAATTTAATTACAAATCTAATAAAATGTTCATGAATATAAGCAAATTGTATTTAAAGAAGATCGGTTGATCGATGATAACAAATAAATATAAAATGATTCTAACAAAATTTAATTATATCACTAAACATATCTAAATATGTAAGAAATCAGAGATTTTAAATTAAATTGAATAAATTCTGTTAAATGACAGCACCATAACAAGTTGATCAACATTTCGTTTTTATTTTGATTCATCATCATTTTGCCGAGCCCAATGTTAAAAGTCATTCAGTGAAAATAAATAAAACAAAAATTATTTATTAATTAAGAAAATTCCCAAAATTGTATTTAAGGATTAGTTAATATTCCATAATAATAAAACAATATTTGAAACTTCCGATTGTCATTTACAATTGTATAACTTTTTTTTTATTATTATTATTTTATCTTGTTCAGTTAACTGTATTTTTATATCCTACGAAGTGCATGATAAATAAATAGTAAACAGAAATGGAATTCCCGGCTAATTTTTTCGGAATTTCAATTTATTAGAGAAAAACATGTAAAATTTTGTATGCGTTGTCTAGGTATTTTGCCAGAAAGCTGTCAATCAATAGATTCTTCTAGGTGAATATGATTTTTTATAATATACAATATTGCAAGCAAATGTAAATACCTGAAAATGAAACCATTCTTAATTAGATTGTGTTCATATTCTGGTGGATTTTATAAAAATGTTTTTAGTATCGACTACAAGAATTAAAGCAATTTTTCCATTGATCATATAATTTTTGTAAAAGAAAATGTTTTATTATTGATATTATAAATTCATGTCTTCTTTCAGTAGAAAATGAATTTCAAAATATTATAAAGTATGAAATGAGAAATATATTCATTCTAAATATTATTATTTATTTTAATTGAAAAAATGCTGTTTCTAAAAAAATAAATAAAATATTTAGAAAGTTAAAAATATTTCTTACTGATTTTCTAGTAAGAAATAAAATCGTAATTGTAATAGTTGGGTACTTTATAACTGATCCCAGCTTCTTGGCAGCATTATAGATTTTTTTTTTAGACAACAAATATGTCAACATTCTTTACTAAAGAACACTCTTTATACATTTTTTACTAAATTCTAAAACTGGCTTAGAGAGTTACCTGAACAGCTATACAGAATAAACTTAGAAGTCATTTTACTTAAATTTTAAAATCGTTCTATAAGCTTGTTATTTGACAATGTTTATGAAAGAACAACCATATTTTCTGGCTGTGATAAGGTCATAGAAGTGTAAAACTCAAAAAGTGCTAGTTTCGCACATTTTATGGTTAACTATTGCTACTATTTTGTACATCTAGAGGACAGTATGGGGCCTGATGGCCAGTGACTAACACTCTGGCACTTGGGTGCCATAGGTTATGGGTTCGAGTCCTGGTGGTGCCATGGATGTTTGTAGTGGTTCGGAATCCTCTTTAAACTGTAGATCACTGTCTAATATGTCTGTAGAGCGGTGGGCATAGAACTGACAACCCTACCCTGTAAAAAAAAAAAATCGCCTCCTTTTCGAAATCTGCCAATAGGCAACTGATGAGGAGTCTCCATAGTGCTGATGATGAGAGCGATATGCATACACAGAATATTGAGAGGTTATGGAAATCAGTCAAATGGAAATATATATATATATATATAAAATGAAGTATTGCTGGGCAGCATTTAGATTCCTCTTTTGCTTATTGCATGTGAAGGAAGAAGATTAGTTATGATTGCTTGGAAATGATTTTGAACAAAATTGATCATTACTGAATTTCCAAAAAAAAACATGCAAAAAAAATTTCTAAGTTATGAAATACTTCTATACTTTCATAATACTTCTGTCATTATTATAAAAACTATTTGTATAAATTATATAATGTATTTGTATATATGAATCAAAAATGTGTTTTCTTATATCTATGTTACTTTAAGGGTTGGCAAAAGAAATTTCTAGCATTTTCAAAAATATCATGGGGTTGATCTAATCTATAAAATCTGTAATAAAAACATGAATGCTGTTAGAAAAAAAAAATAGTGATATAATATATAGGGAAAATGTAATGCCACTAATATATATCAACATTATATTAAGTGCATCATGAATATGTTGTATAAAAGATAAAGTCCAATGCAGGTGTTTCGTTATCAAATACATGTATCTATATATTTTATTTGACTATTACAACTTGTAATATTAAAACAATATAAATTTCTATGGGTGCTTATTAAAAATCAAGAATATTTTTAATCTGTTCTGTTCTTAATATTGGAATTTATTTTCATGGTTATTTAATTTTATTAGTTCTACATTTCATGAGGACTGGAAGAATATAAATAATAATAATAATGCTTAAGTATATTTGTTCTTTTTAAATAGCCAAGTCCATTATACAATGAGCCAAATTATTCTAATGGTGTTCAATAAATGTTATAAATTTTGATATTTTTATGATGTTTCATATATAAAACTACAATAAAAATTGTTGAACTTAACAAATTAATTTTTTTTTTTTTTTTAACTTTTCAGATTTTATTTATTTATAATGCTCAGTAAATGGCATCATATTTGTTTCAAATATGGCAATTTTAGATGTAATATATAATGAATGTTATAAATTTCAATAAATACTCATAAGTGCATTATAAAAGCTTGCTAAACTTTTGTACATTAGATATTATATTCTTGAGGATTAGATCTTTTTGGTACTTATTTAGTATTATAGCCCACATTAATTAAATGGTGTTTCTTTTATATGCAGATTAAAAGTGGCCATGGTTGAAACTGCCAGTTATATAATGACATATGTTAGTAATTGTTTGCTAGGAATATAAGTGAAGACCGGATTTTTTAATAAAATCTTACGAGACTTTCCAACACAGTTCCTGTTGGCACTCAGACTAATGTAGTTATTGTCAGCGTTTTAGTAGTATGAACGTATATGTTTGCTTATATTAATTTACTTTTCCTTCTTACAATATTTTTTCAAAATACATTAAATAAAACTGCTAAGTAATTTTTACTTTTAATTACTCTAACAATCAATTTTGGAAAAGAACTGATTGAGAGATGAAAGATGTATAATACTGTCGGGGAAAAAAAGGATCTCCTTTTATAGAGAGGATAAGGAAACGTGTGAAAGACGACCCCATTTTCCGGGAAATTAAACAAGCTTCTTGTATATGTTCTCCCCACCCCTACTTTTTCAGCCCCTTTCTTTTGAGCCATTCGGAAGAGATAAGGAGGCCAGAGATGATAACTGCGATTTTATCATCTCCCTCCACACACTTTGGCGAGAAGACCATTCCGAATATTACAATTTGCGTGGGGTAGTCAACGTTTGCATGGAAGTGGCCATAAAATGCAACTTCCATCTTGTTTCCTCATTGCAGTGTTCCTTGGAGAGTTCAACGTTTTATTTTCTTTTTTTTTTTTTCTATAAACATCCTCATGAACTTTATTCAATCGGTAGTCAGTCTATTCAAAGAATGTGACCAAACATCTTTCTGCTTAGTTTGTGTTTAATATGAGATAGTTCCTATGTTTTAATAAGAGACTGTTTGATTATTGAAAAATGAATTAATATTAATGTTTTATTTTCTCAGGGTAGTAACTGCTTTCTTTGCTTTATCTGCTCTTGATCTCCTGAATGCTCTGGATAAAATTGAAGATGATAGACAGAATCTAATTAATTGGATATACTCCATGCAAGTCTTAGAAAATATGGATGGTAACTGTCAATTCTAAAATTATACTTGAGTAATTAATTTTTAGCTAATTTATGAGAAATTATTTATATTAATACATCATAGACCATAAAATATTAATATTACTTTTAAAGATAATGCAAAGAAGTTTTTAATTTCTATAACTCTGCAAAATTGAAATTTTATAATAGAAATTAATTTCTAAGATTTCTGTAAAATATTTTTAGTTGATATTTATTCAGTGCTCGCCATTTCATGCACAATTTATTACAAAAAAAAAATTAAGTTTAATTTAAGAATATTTTTAAATTAATAAATTTGTTTTATTAATAAGTTTGTTAATTGAATAATTCATAAGTATTTTCTAAATATAATTTTTTTAAATAAATGTAATAGAATATATTATTATTATTAACATGTTTATTGTCCATGTTTTTTTGTAAGTAATAAGAATTTTTTTAAGTTATGATTTACTTTATTTCATAATTTTTATACAAAAGGTATCATTTTTTTCCCTCATAAATGATTTATTTATTGTCTCTAAATGTGATGGGTTTTTTTTTTTTTTTTTTTTTTTTTTTTTTTTTTCCCCAAATTGATCTTGTTTATTTTTATTCATTTTAAACTTTAAGTAATTAAATATAAATTTTATTATTAAAAATGTTATCTATGTCGAAACAAATTATTTTCTCATTACACCTCTTCTATTAAAAAAAATAGCTGTAAATAAGTTTTGTGAATAATCAACTAAATTTGACAGCTGAGCTCATATACAATAAAAAAATATTTTGCACAAATCACATTATGTGTTTATTATTTATATAGATTTCAGAAATACAATCATTCTGTATAACAAATCATGTAATTAGCATTCAATGTACATAATTTTCATGTGCTTACTAGTTAGTACCATCAAAATAATAATAATGAAAAGAAATTAAAATGAATTTATTCAAGATCCATTTATATGTTTATATACATAAATTAGTACTTATTTATTAACGCTACCTTGGCTACAGATTTGGCGGTTTTTAGTGGCGCCAATCTAACAGCTACAGATTTGCTGATTTTTGACGCCATTTTTTAGTCCTACGAAAAATGCATATTTGGGATTTGCCCAAATATTCATTTGGGTAAATATATAAATATATGGGCAAATATATCAGCCTGTTTTCCACTGAAATCTGTTTGACTACTTTGTGTTTAAATAAAGTGTTTTGAATTTTGAAAGCATTTTGATTTTAAATGAAGTGTTTTATATATTTTATTATTTGGAACAAAAATTTTAAGTGTAGATTGGCGCCACTTAAAAAACCGCCAAATCTGTAGCTGCGGTTGGCGTTCAAAGATAACTGCGTCGGCGTGCGAACAGCAAGATTGCTCTTTATTGGCACAACTGTAGCCAAGGTAGCGTTAATATGTAAGTATCCATAAATTTAGTGTTATAATACTGACCAAAAAAATAGTTTTTAAATTTAATATTAAAATGTTTATAATATTGGTATAATAATTTTATATATATATACACACACACATATATACCTTTCAATTCCATTAAAATTGTATTAATTTTAATGGAATTGAATGAAACACATTTAAAAGATTTTTAAAATTTTAAAGGTAGGCAACAACATTATTTACGTCTTTCATTTTTTTTCTAATCCTCAAAATTAAACTGAATTTTATGTCTTGTTTAAATTATTATACAAAATAGTTAGAAATTTTGCCCTGTTTTGAAAGGACTAATTTTTTAAAAATACAAAGGTACATTTACAGTGTGTAGCATTAAAAAATAAAAAAAGATATCAAAGCTTTTTTTTTCTTTTAACTGTGATTATAAAGGTTCTGCATGTGCACTTTTAGTGGTAAGGAGCTAAAATCTATATTTGCAATGTTCTCTTCATTATGCTCTTTAATTAGGGTATACCATTTATTATCTATTCTTTTAAATTTGTAACCTTCATTCTAAATTAATTCTGCAAACACAGTCTGGGATGTGAAATATCTATATCTATAATATGTGATATTGCAAATTTGATGTGGCTTATTGAGTTGACTTCTTCATACCTCAAGAAAAACTGTTGAAAAGGGAAATTTTGGAAACTTTTTTTAAAATGTTGTTCTTTCCTGTGTTTTAAAATATTTTTTCAGGCTAAAACTTTTGTATCGCCTTATATTTTAGCCAACATTCTTTTTATTTTTTGTAATTAAATTATGATAATAATTCATTAAAAAATTATTTTTTTTTTTGTATAATTAAGTTACATTTATTAAATTTTCTGCTTTGCAAAAAATAATAACAATAATAATAATAATAAATAAACATAATTCTCCAAACAATTCATTAATTAACATTTTAAAAACACTTCATTGCTATTATCTTTATTTAGTGTAATATTTTGACAAGTGTTAAAACTTTGGTATTTGCTTAGTGTTTTGAGAAAAATAATTTTTAAAATATAACTTTTTCAAAATTATTATCTATATATAATCCTCTCTATAAAAATTTACTGAAGTAAGTATAAAATTTTTAGATCCAACCCCAGTTGATTTTGGTTTTCGAGGCTCCACTATTTGCATGTCGAGTAAAAATAGTGTGAGTATATTCGTTATTATTATAAAAATTTGTAAAAAAAGGAATTCACTTTTCATTTTATTTTCTAGCTTAAAATAAAAGACAAATTACTTCTACTATTCTTTTGTAAAGGCTATTTTTAACTATAAATGGATTCTCTAAAAATATAAAATATTTCTTGTTCCTATCTTATTATAATTTTTTTTTTTAATACTATGTTATTTGCTTTAAGCTATTATTTTAATCTCAGTTTCCTTCTTCCTATTGTTTATATTTATAATTTTTTTCAGAATTCTGAATTCAGTGATAAAGCACATATTGCAATGACTTACACTGCTCTATCAGCATTAGTTATACTGGGAGATGATTTATCAAAAGTTAAAAAAGAAAATATATTATCCAGTTTAAGAGACTTGCAACTTCCAAATGGAAGGTAATAAATCTATCTTTAATTTTTACTAATCCTATGCTTCTAAACTGTGAAAGTGACACCCAATAGAAGTGCTAAAATAGAGAGTAATTAATTCCTCCTATTAGAAATTCAATAAGAAAAGAAATTTAATTATTTTGAATGTTAAATTTACTGATAATTATTATAGTTGGTGAGGAATTCCCAACTTCCTATAAAGTTATTTTTTATTACTGAATAATTCTTAATAACCTAGAAAGAACTTTCTGAATTCTAGCAAAAAAAGAAAAGTCCTTTATAAGAGGTAACTTATTTCATAGATGGTATTTAAATATATGGTATTTAATGATAGTATTATTATGATTACTTTTGCTATAAAAAAATTAATTAGTTGTTAGTTTTCAATATATATCAATTCATATATTGGTTAATTGCAACTTTTTTGTCCATTAACTTTTAATGTTATAAAAATTGTACTTTAACTGTGTACTGTTAAATAAAAATAAACTGATTAAAATAATAAAACTACTATGATATTTGATAATTGAATAAAATGGTTTTAGCATGGAAAAATTTTCCCTTGTTAAGAGGATGCAAAAGTAAAAAATTTTAGAATCACCACCCCAGTTTATTATGATCAAAACAAGGATTTTTTTTGTAGTTTGGTATTTTTCTCAAAATTTAAATTTTTAATACACATCAAATAATTTTAAAGCACTATATTGATTTATTAAGTAGATAAGAATATCTCCTAATATGATATATATTTTATTGTATATCAATACTGATATATCTCCATGAAATATTCTATTCTATTGATTACTATTTAATTATATAAATGTGAGAAAATTCATTTTTTCGTATAATATTGTATTTATTTTAGTTTTAGTCCTATGAATATTGATTGTGAAAGTGATATGAGATTTGTATATTGTGCAGCCTGTGTGTGTTATATTCTACAGGACTGGTCTACTATAGATGTTGAAAAAATAGTTGAATATATAAAAAATAGTTTAGTAAGTTTCTTTCTTTTTCTTTAATAGTTTTTTATAAGTTTCTTGAAATATATATAAATTATTAAAAATATCACTTCTTAGTCATAAATCTCAATGTATTCAGTTTAAATGATAACTTTTCTTAACTTCAATTTCTGGTAACTGGCATACATTCAAAATTACTAAGAATGAACAATTTAAAAAATAATATTTATCTGAAATTTTCATTTTAGATATGTCAATAGCATTTCATTAAAAAAAAAAAAATGTTTTAGTGTAAAATTTTATTTTTATTGAGTTGTAAAGAAAATATTCACAAATTGTTAAAATTATTCTAATTTTTAACTAAACTATATTTTTGCAGCACAGATTATGTATTTTATAACTATTGAAATTTATTATTTATTCCTTTTTTTTTAAATAAAATATTGAAACAACAGTCATGAGTGTACTTATTTCATTATGTAGCTATTTGTCTGCTTCTAAATGCTAATGTTTACAATGCATTCTTCATTAAGATGTAAGTACTTCTATTTAAATAACAGCTGCAAAGTTATCACTATGTTAATTGAGAGTATTCAATTCAAATAACAAAAATTTGTTGGAAAATTATTTCTCTCAAATCATATTAAAACATTATTTCCATTAAAATTGTAAAATAATTTTGTTTAAATTATTAATTATATTGTTAACTTCATTAAAAATTATTTAAAAGTTATTTGTTTCAAAGTAAAAAAATGTAACAAATAGATGAGGTTTTTTTTATTGAAACTTTGTAAAAAAATAAATTATAAGATTAAACCTCTGGATTAAAACAATTCCAAGGCTGAATTTATATTATTTTATTATAAAAGAGTTTTTTTTTTCTTCCATCTGTTTATATATGAATCACATTTGCAAACAAAATCATATCTCAAATCATGTAATATACATTTAATACAATCATGTCACTTATGAATGAGATTAATTAATTCTAATCTCATTCATTTTTTTTTTTCTAAATGAAGTATATGTAATTAAATCTTGCAATATAATAATTAATCAAATGTCTGTTAACTATATTATCTAAATTAAATTTAAATCTATTTTATACATATGTATATAGTTTTTGCATGTGTGTGTTATATTAAATCTGTTTTTTCCTCTCTGTAGAATTATGATGGTGGCATAGGTCAGGGGCCGGGACTGGAATCCCATGGTATAATTTCTATATTCAATTTTGGAACTGTTTGTGCTAAGTTTTCTTTTAGAATGTGCAATTACATAAGTTTGTTTATTGTATTTAAAATCACTAAAACCCCATTGAACTCTATACCCTAACACATCTTTCACCATGTTTTACAGCTTCATTTATAATTGCTGATTTTGTATATTGTACTTTTTCTATCCTTTTGACATAATTAAAAAATATTATGGCTTTCCATAATTTTTTTTTTCAATAGGGCATGTTTGAGAATATGGTTACCTGATTATCAAGCGTCAATATAATTTTAACATGAATACCAAAGATAAATTATTCTAGATAAAAATTTAGACATGTAAACCTTGTACATATTTAATGTGTTTGCACAAATTCTGAACTGTGTAGTTTGGTTTTGTTTGTCGCTCGATGATCATTTTTGGCTAATTAGACAGGGACTTACAGTTTAACATGGATTTTCAAACCACTCACAAACATCTATGCCACCGCCAGGATTCAAACCTGAAATCTGTGTAGAACCAAAAAGGCCATCAGGCCGCTTTTGAACCTATTGTAGGCATTATAAATATTCCTAGAAATATTTTATTAATTCTAGCAATTAGAAGATTCTCATTGTGTCACCATGTGGCAATCAAGGTCAAATCCATACAAAAAAAAATGTGAAAGTAGGGCTCTATTGCTGCCAGACTAAAGAGAGGTTATTGTAATTAGTATAATCAAAACAAGTGTTATTTCTTTAAAAGGTGTATCTGCTGTATAATCTTTGGTATGTAATAAATTTTTGTGTGTGGACATTCACAATAGATTCCTCCAGTTACTTTGTTACAGAAATATTGAGAATCTCTTTGCACAAATGTCATTATCCATCTTTTGTTTGAAACAGGGATATCTTTTTTTTGGTGTTACCACTGTCTTTAGGTCTTTCAAACATCTGTATTTTTATTGTATTTAATGTGTACTGCTCTGTTGAACAAAGCTTTTTACAGCTATGTCTTATATTTTCTTCTCTTTCACATTTTCAGAATTAAGTTTGTTATACAGAAAAAGTAAATAATTTTTATTAATAGTAGTAAAATAATTACTTAAATTACATAAATGTAATCAAGTTGTGCAATATATTTCAAAGGAAAAATAAACAAGATCATTTATATAAATTCTTATATGCTCATGTTTACTATCTTGAGCAAAATGTTATGTAATGAACTTAATATTTAGTTTCATTACCATGTGGCCTGCTCATAGTTGGGAATCTAATAAAGTGTGTTGTTAACAAGGGGCTAAATAATATCTATAGTAATTTTTTGCTCTCTTTTTCATCAATCTGACAGTCAAATCCATTAGAAATTATAGAAGTAATACACTTTCGAGACAGTAAAGTTCAGCATCCTAAATTTTCTTATTGATATTAAAAGTCAGGCTTGGCTGACAAAAATATGGTGCATCAACTTTTATGTTCAGTTTTGAACTTTCTTTGACAATACAT
>BPLR01021571.1:0-12453 GCA_021605095.1 Caerostris extrusa
GCATGTATCATTCGAGTTTTATCCATGGGTATTGTACTTGATGAGTGTCTGTATTCATTTATTTTCAATTTTTTCAAATGGTATACAAAAAATATGATTCAATTAAAAAGAGAATATACATTTTTAGATTATTATCATGTAAAATTTTAGTTTACAATAAATTATATATTTAGATGTTTTTAATTATTTTAGCAATATGGAAACTACTTTTTTATGTAGCTGTTTATAAGTCTTTAGAAATATCATATGTTAAATTTGAAAAGCCATGATAAATAAGGATTTAAGTTGAAAGGAATACCAAAAAACATTTACATGACAAAAGATTATAGAATTTAATGTAAGAATTTTAAATTTTATTGTAAAAACCAAATTTACACGCAATAACGTTATGATAAGAATCTTGCGAAACATGCCTTAATACTGTTTTCAGACATATATGTTTTTTAGAGGATTATACATAAATTAAAATAACAATGATAAAAGGAATAATTTAATTATGGATGTAATTTTTCGTTTTGTTCATCTTGAATATTGCCTTTAAGTTTTAAATATTTAGACATATTATTTGCAGGAATGCTGTAAAAATATAATATTAATATTCTTATGAAACATTGTTCAAGTATAATATAGTTACATTTCCAGTCTATTTTTTGTTAATTTAATAAATATATTTTTCTTATGACACCAGATAGCTGGCCTTTTTTTTCCTTGTTACTCACTTTTCTTTTTATTTATGTATGTTTTTTAAATAATCAGTTTCATTACTACAACTAGTACACCATTCTTAATGTGAAAAATTGTCTCTTTTATTCTCCTGATTAAACTCCATTACTGACACATGAAATTATTTTTATAGCAAATGTTACCTTATGACTACTTTACAGATGATAGATTATCCACCATAATCACTCACATGAACTCTTTTTTTTCATTGTACTTTACATTTGTAATGAATTCTTAATCTTTTATATATAAACTATCTATACATGCATATATATATATATATATATAGTATATATATATATATATATATATATATATATATATATATATATTATAAACTTTATCTCATAAAACATATGAATAGTAATATATATATATATATAAAATCTTACTAGTACCACAGGACTAGTTATATTTATAGTCACCATTCCTTGTATATCCCTCTCTTTACACTCGTCATTGTGACGCACTATCCGGGCGCCATCTGGTGGTTTCCTGTAATTTGCATATTCTTCTTCAAGATGTGTGTGATAATTCTACAGGTAAAATTTTTATTTTAGAGTTCAATTTCCGTGTGATTTTTGAATTATCCTTAATTTATAGACATGAGTGTATATGTACACAGATTTCCTATTCTTAAATCCTATACTATAATTATGGGATTCCATAATTATGGCATCCAAATCGCTATTATTTCTAATATAATTATTTTATTAATAATATAAAGTATTTAAATCAACAACATTCTGCAATCTTGCGGATTAGCAATTCTTCGATCCTATGTGGGACTTTTTAATGCACATCACCTCATGGAGATGTAGGCGTGATGATAGCACAGGCATTGCACTGGTTGCAGTCTGGCCAATCAGACTGGCTCAGAAAATGCGCCGCCCACTCCCACTCAGTCACCAACCTTTCCTCATCTACCATTGATCTAACCTCTTCTAAATAATTTTCATGTTCTTTCTCTATTGAATCCTTAATTGAGCTTTCCTCTGATCACAATCCATTTATGTTAAATTTCTCCCTAACTTATGAAACTCTTTGAACTAACTCAAAATGCTTCTACTAATTGGTCAAAATTTAATAGCATTCTTCTCCCTAACCCTTCTAATGATAACCTAGACCATGATTCCTCTCTCATGATTGACGCGGAAGTTAGTCGAATTAATAACATTATACACAACGCATAACTCTAAGCAGTTCACAAAAATAACATTCACTTCCTTCTGCACAATATCAAAACTCTCATTGCTGACAGAAATCGCAATAGAAAGATTTAAAAGACACCGCGATCCTATCTCAAAACTCATTGCACAGATCGCTGCCAAGTCAAATCTTACATGAATTCACGCGTGCAACCGGACCAATCGCTCTTGCAGGCTCTGCATCCAGCAGATGGCCCACTGGCAAAAAGTTGCTAGAAGTTAAAGCAAAATTAAAAGTTTCCGATCTAAAGGATGAATTCTGAGCCGATATTAAAATGATTTAGATAAAGCACCCGTTTCGCGGGCAGCCTTCAGGATCAGTTCCAAGTAAATAATATCTCTAACTCCGCCATTAACGCCACCGTTAAAATTTGCAACTTTAAATTCTACATGCAATCCGAATAAACTTGTTAAAATTAATCCAAGTTCTTACTTACAGTATGAATATATTTGTAAACTTAAAATTGGCCAGCGCCTGGTGTGTATAATGTTACTACAAATGCTCAACCTGCCGCATAATATTATTATTTTGCGTATTGCTAATTTAATCAATGCCATTATTAAACTTAATAACCACTAAGACAATTAAATTGGGATTGTTCTGATTTCAATAACACAAGAAGTTGAAATTACAATTAAAAAATATAACCTCAAATAATGTGATGCTGTCTTATGTAATTTGAGTTGTGATTCTAGTAAAGTTTGAAATTTTCACTAAGAATTTGTTTTTACTTGGTATCTTAATCATGATAGACACAGTACATAACAGAACTGAAATTTCGTTATCATTTTTCCATTTACTGATTATCACTCTATATATTTGTACCTTTTAAAATAGTTTAAGAAAAGAACTAAACTGTAGGGCAAAGGGTATTGATTTTTTGAAATTTTATCTTTAGAATATCTGAAAGTTTTTTTTTTTTTTTTTTTTTTTTTTTTTGTCAGAGAGCCTATTCTTTGTTTATTTTTCTTTTTTCTTCCAAAATGTGCTTTATGTACAAAATAATTGAAATCATCCTTACACATACTCCTAGATTTCACACGTTAAAATTTGAATCCTTGAACATAACTTTACCTATAATTATAGCTTTTATTTTGCATTTCACTTAATTCAGATCCAAAGCCTATTTTTACATTAAAATAAATACTTCTGGATCAAAATAACAATTGCCTCTCATTTAAATTCTTACATAAACATCCTTTTAATATAATTATATATTCAATTTGCCAACAGAAATAAGTTTTAATATCTTTCAACTATCACAGACAATATATTCGTTGCCCTCAAATACTGAAATTTGATTATAATAAAGATTAAAATAGTGATTTTGCATTTTTCCAAAACTAGAAAAAAAAATCTGTATTTATTAAACTTAAAAAAATAATAATAATAACAATTGAAACACAATGTTTCTACAATCACGTCACAAATAGTTTGAAGCTAAACATTCAGAAGAAGTGAGATATCTTTCATCATCTATACATTCTAATTACAATGAATATTAATTTCAAAAAGCAGAAACACTTCCAGATAACCAAAACACAAATTTTAATAAAAATTAATTCTGTTATATTGGAATCAATCTGGCGTTCGGTACCACAGGTATCGAGTTCAAATCCCGGCTTTGCCCATGGGTGTTGTAGTGGTTCGGAATCCACTTTAAACTGTAGGTCCCGGTCCTAATAAGATCGTAGAGCGTTGCGGGGGCATTGTTACTCCACGTCCGTGGCTTTACCATCAAGTTACACGTGCCCCTGGGAAATGCAAAAGGAGTAACATCAGTGCAGCCCTTATGGCGCAGATCACTGTCTATTTGCCAGATGCATTAGAAAAATATATATATATATTGGAATCAATCTGAAACTTCTAGTTTGAAAACATTCAAAAATTACTCTTCCTCATACTTAACAAATCACAGTCATTATAAATCTTTATCAATAATCTTAAAAATAAGGTAATTAGAATTCATATTAGAAAATAAATGCATGATTTCCTTGCAAAATAATAATCAATCAGTGGAATAATAATTAACGTAATACAAAGCTAAAGCAGAAATTTAGTACATTCTTGAAAAAATAGATATATTCAATTAAAAACAATTTGTACTAAGGAAATAAATTTTTTTTTTTTTTAGTTTAGAAATTGCCAAATCTTTTTTATTTTTGTTTCAATTTCAGACTTTTTTTTATGATAAATATTTTAAAAATTTTTGTTTATTAATCCCAATACATAATTTATTTACAGCAATTTTGAAGTATCAAAAGTAAGGACATACATTGAATTTGTTAGTCATGTTAAATACTGATCTATGTTGCAGGGAAAATAAATCAACAATGAACTAAAAATTTACATAGCAAAATATTATGATTAAATATAAGGATATTAAATTTTGTGGCAAAGATGAAATTTATTTAAATGCATCTGTGTAAATTTAAACAATGCCTTAGAAAGGGTTTTAAATATGCAACAATTTTGTTAGAATAATATAGAGTTTAATACAACAATAACAAATAGAATCAACTAATTTTTCTTTTTTGTTTATGTTTAGAATTTTTCCTTTAGTTTTTAAACATTTTGTCACATTTACTTGTAGAAAGTTGAGTTGATAATTGTATATATTCTTTGCAAAAGCATTCTTGAGGATAATATAGTTACATTTCTTGTTGATTGTTACTAATTTTGTAAATACATTAAATTTTCACGTTCTTTTGTGAATTGTAAGCAATGCTATCTTTACCTGAGGCCTAATTGATTTTCATGAAAGTAATAAAATGAATGAATTCCGTTTAGGTGCTTTGTTAATACAAAATATTTGAACTATGCAAATGACTATTCTAAACCCGTAAAAAAAAATTGTGCATTTTGAAAATGAATGTCTGAGAAAGAAGAAATTTTTAAGGAATGCTACAATAAATTTTCACTTGAAATAGTCTCGGACGAATAATGTACGATCACTAAGTAGAAGGTAGCGCTATCTACTGGAGAAAATATCTTCTGATTAACATTGTCGGTTGATTACATTAGAGGCGAATTTATTGAATAATAAGATAAGTTTTCGAAATCTTGCCTAAATAAAATATTGAATTAAACGAACAAATAGCAAACAACGGAACGAAACTAGAAATACATAAAAAACGTTTTAAAAGTTTTCTGTTATCACACAAAATATATCATGTTGGAACTAAAATTCTGTTACGATTTATCAAACTGTACAGTTTTGAATAGTTTAAGAACGCTCCACTTCCCCCCTCAACGCTTCCCTATAATTTGTGTTAAATTGAAAATAATGAGAACTTAAGAGTTAAAATCAATTCTATTTTAGCTACCACTACAAAAATAACTTTCCTTTTATATAAAAAAGCCATTACCTTGGTCGCATTAAGATCATACTTCATAGGATCATTTCTATAGTATGATTAGAGGTTCACTCACCGAACTCTCAGAAAACCCAACCACGATGATGTGATCTAGGGTTTCTTTCTGAGCGTGAAGTCGGTTGTTAGGGTACCTGTCATGGTGTCCGCGGCCTTTGATGATCGCACTCTAAACTCTCATAGCTTGGAGATGGAAGATGCTCGAACTGAGTGGTTCCCTAAAGAAAAGAGCAGAATCTAAAGTCACTACTCATTTATCGCAATATTGAAATCGCTAATACAATATCTATTCGGTTCTTGTCGAAATTTTTAATGTTATAAACCATTAAAATTATGTATAATGTTATCGCGGGCCTTAATTTTCTTTTCCTTTTACCATTTTCAACGTTTATTATAACCACTTTTTTATATTTAACAATTTTTTTGGCGAACTACGAATTATGTGATTAAATAAATCTTTTATACATTTTGTTTGAATAATTTTGTAGTTAACTTTTAAATTATCCCATCTGATTATTTATATATTATGTTTCTTCATGGCATTTGAATTTAAAGAAGTCATTTTCTTCTAATGTATTTTGGAATTGGGTGTAAAAAGTATATTTTTGTAATTTGGTTTATATATATATATGTATATAATTTAATACTTATAAAACAATTTTAAATATATAACTCTAAGACTTATATGCATCGCATTTCAAGCAAAGGTTTGTTAATTTGTATTTCATTTTATTTCTGTCCTATTGACTATTTATTTACATGCCGATTTAAAAACAACAAAAAGTAGCATATATCAAAGAAAAAGAATTCTTAAATTGTTATATTTATATATCCTCAATTATTTTCAAGTTGCTCTCCACACGAACAAATTTCATAAAAAAAAAATGTTTTAGTTTCGAAATTTAATATAATCGTTCTAATGCATCCTTCTTTCAATTAATATTTTGTATTTATGCTAGTTAGTTTTTAATTCAAAACATATTGATGGGACTTCCATAGTACTGAACCGATTGCTGCATTAGATAGTTTAAAAATGTCACAAAAGAAATGAAAAGAAGAATTAGAAAGGGTATGAAACCTTTGAATAAAAATAAAAAAAGTTGAGAAATATAGACCACAGTAATATTCTCTAAAGCTATGCGTCACGAATAATCTACCACTCTTCTTCTAACCCTGTCTTGTATAAGTACTTTAAAAACGTTCTGCGCATGCTCCGGTTTCTCTTCAAACTCGTGCTAATCTTTCGCCTTTTACTAAAGATTACCGTGGAAGGAACAATCAAATGAGCCTCAACCAATTTTTGGAACCCAATTTCGATGGGGTTAAAATAACACTAAGAAAGATGCGCGGCTGTTGACAGCAGAAGTAGCAAAAAAAGCAGTATTTAAAAATCATTTCTTTGTTTAAATATATATTTTCTTTTTGAAGGTTATTAAATACATTTTACCATACCAATTTTATAATATAAACAAACATAAACTACTCAATATGATTAATTATTTCAACTTCTCCAAAAAGCTTATTGCTAAGGTCAATTGTGCTAAAAATCCTCAACATTTAGTTGAGAACAAAAATTCGTTTGACAAACTTATTGTAGACGAGCAGGATTCTGATACCACCACTATATTTAAGAAAATGCCGCCCATTATGATCAAGCCAACAGAAAATCTAAAAACTATGCTTGACAAATTTTTTGGAAGTAAAGTTACCATCAAAATTGCGGGTGAAATGATAAGATGTTTCCCTTCGACGAAAATCAGCACAGGGCTATAACCAGATATCTAACAGAAAACTCCGTCGAATATTTTGTGATAACGCCTAAATATCAACGTCCTTTAAAGGTCGTTATCAAAGGCCTCTACATTAAAATGAAATGAAAGATATCATTTAATGATATAATGAAATCAAAGATGAGTTAGTTAATCTAGGCTACTCTGTTGACAAGGTAACCCAGTTAAAAGATCTAAAACCAAGCAGCCTCTACCAATCTGGCAGATTACCCTTGATAGGGAACAAAAAAGCATGGAAATTTTTAACTAGAACGATTGCTATATTTTACTGTAAAAGTTGAGAAATTTAACTTACGACCAATGACCCTCCAATGTTTTAAATGCAATAATTTCCATCACAATGCTGATAACTGTGGATTTAAACCTAGGTGTCTTAAATGTGGTAAAGAACACTCCCATAAGGAGTGTCCAATTGAAGGGAAGTTTGAGGTGCCAAAATGCATTAATTGCAACGCTACAGGACACTTAGCTACTTGGAGGGATTGCCACAAATTTCCAAAGATAAATACTAACTCTAACAGACAGGCTGCCTGTCCCAAAGTTATTCCTCTAGACAAGTTACCCCAAATATCAGTTTTGCTTCCATGCTTAAAAACAACGTAAACGCAACTGCAGCTGTACCTCCTTCAACTTTTGTAAATCAAAACCAACCAAGTTCACTACCTGGCATTGAAGATCTCAACTTATTCCAAAATGCTATTATATTAATGAAAGAATTTATTTCCCTTTTCACTGATATCAAAAATCTTCCAAATTTAATCAATCAAATTAATTCTACCAACAATAAAGCTGACAAGCTACAAATCTTTGCCAACTGTATATGCTCCAAACCATCTAACAATGCCACGTAGTGACTATATTGTTTACAGGACTTGGTAGTCGAAACGTTTTCGTTTCCCCCTCCCCCAGGCTCTGCCCTTCTATCGTTCACTTGCAACTGACCTTGTACGATTCCCAGATTTCTCCCTGTCATTACCAGTTCATCCTCTCTTAACAAACTGCTCTTAAACGTTTTTGTTATTTTTAACTTGTACTCCTTTTGAATTAGATTAACCTATTGAAAGTATTTTTATTTTTAAGTTCTCTTTCAAACTACGTTCAGTTTGTAATTCTTCAAAATCCTCTTTTTACTTTATTGTTTTAATTATTAAATTATAATTAATAATTATTAAATACTTTATTGAAAAGAAGAAAAAAAACTTCTCTCCATATATTATTATCTGTATTTTAATTGTTTTATTTTTAATGCAATGGGGCTTAAAGCTAAAGTAACTTCCCTCTCATATCCAAAGAAGGGAGTTAGCGGTTACCCATACCAAGGAGCTCCGTCAACCTTCAAATCGTCGTCGTATTTCAACTTAACTTTTAATTAAGAATTTGAAATGTATTTGCAGCAGACTTTTTATAAAATGTGAAAATCGAATTTTTAAGAAACTTTCTTTTATACCCCTGGGTTTTAGTAGTACTAAATTATATTTATTAAAAAAAAATTGAATTTTTATAAAAGGATATCTAAATTATTCCAATTGCTTTCAACAATTTGTTACAATAAATTTACTTTCTAACTCTTTATTTAAGCTGATTACAAAGGGTTTTACAATTGATTAAAAACATTTATTACAGCTGATCTTTTTTTCTCAATTACAATGTTCAAAGTACTTCAACACTCGAACACCAAATATTTAAAATCATTTCAGTACAATATATATATATATATATATATATATAGTACACTGAAAGGGTTGAAAAAAATCAAATTTGTGAATTTTTTTTTATCATATTTATTTATTTCTGGATTCATTTAAAGGGATGGATTTATTTAACCCTTCGATCGTGACATCGAAACAATCTGACTCTATAAACTTACAGGTTTCTTAATTTTATCGCTGTCTATTCTACACAGTGTTTGGAAAATACCACATTAACTGGCAGAACGAGAATCTTCGCTCGGAGTATATAAAAAAATTTTCTATTTTTTTTTTTCTTGCGATTTTAAATTTCCATAACAAAATCGTTGTTGCAAACGAAACCTCTTACTATATAAAATCTAGAAATAAAATCAAAATGTATTCATTATTTTAGTCATATAATGTAAATTGAAAATTTTGATTATTTTCCACACGAAAAAATTAAAAAAAAAGATACATGGATATAGAAAACATAATACAAATATTGAACGGATGTCTTAGTAGATCTCCAAATTACCATATTCTATATAGCTAGTCGAATAATATTATTTTACATAACTCAATTTACACATTGTATAATGAAAAAAAATGTTAATTTTTCGCATGTTAAAACTTACCTCTAAGATTCAATTAGCCGTTATTATACTTTTAAAAGATACGTACTAGAAATTAATTGGTCTAAAATCTTATTGCTTGCAAGCCTAGAAGTTGACTTCTAAGCTTTTAAATTACAGTAAAATATCGTAGGATTAAATGGCATTGTGCAGTTACGTTTTCAAGCAAGTTATATTTAACGTAACTGAGTTTAATTTAAAAGTGGTGAAAAGAAAGTAATGTTACTTTCTTATTCACTACTTTTAAAGATTAGATAGATTTCTGGATCATACATTGTAGCTTTGATGATTGATCTGGAGAGGTTTTCGCAGCTGCATACAGTTGCAGAGTGGACATCAAGAGAATTTTGGACTTCAGAAGATAATTTCTCTTCGAATAGCTGATTTACAGACGAGTTGACGGAGGGAGCAGTTGTGTTTTTCGACCGCTCTTGTTTTCCGGTGGCGGTGAATACGACGGCTGCAACTAACCCTCCGGACGTATCTGCGGGAGCTGAAATGGATATTGATAACAAGGGGAATGGACTTTATCAAGTCCACAGAGAAGTACCTGAAAATGGAACATTTTTTGAAGGTACACGACAAAAATCACCCAGTGGATGTGAACTTATCCACTTCCAACTACGTGAATTGTAAAAAACACTGCAGATGGACACTGTCAACAATGAAAGACTTGTCACCGTTTGTCTGAATACGTCGAATGAGCCCGTTCGAATATTAATGCCATTCATTCATGTTTTCTGTAAATTCTGAAAAAAGAGGCCTTTATTCATCCTTCCAAAGTGAAGATTGTTTCCAATTTAAATTCTGTTGTTCGACCTATTAACAGTCTGAGGGAAACTAAAAAAAATTGACGAACATTTTTTAAGGAATTGCACATCGTGCTTGCTCGGGGAAATGCTTAAAATGTTTCCGAAAGATTCTGGCCATTATAGAGACATTATTAGTACTTTAAAGAAAATAATATTGTTGGGTTTTTTATAAAAAACACCGAAATCTGATAGATCTATTAAAGTAGTGATTAAAGTCTCAACCAGGTGAAAACTAATATCGACGAAATCAAACAAGCTCTGGCTCTTAAGGGATTTTATAATGCTAAAATTACTCAGCTTCATGAAACAAATACTAAACAGCCATTGCCCACCTGACAACTTGTCTTGCCTTGCTGTAAAAGCCAGTAACGAAATTTTTAAATTAAATAGCTTCTCTACCTTCGTGTAAAAGTAGAAAAATTCTACAAAAGACCCTTCGCCACTCACTGCTTTCATTGCAATTATTGTCACCACAGCTCTTCGAACTATGGCCACAAATCTAGACGTCTAAATTGCGGGGTGAGCATTGCTTTAAGGAATGCACTAAACATCCTAAAACTGAAAAAATTAATCAACCTACCTGCATAAGTTGTGGGGCTATTCGTCAACATGCCATTAGCGAGGGTGCCCAAGATTCATTAAGCCCAGTGTTAACGCTGCTCAGAGTAGTAATATGAGAAAAACTACAACTCCATAATTACTTCTTGGCAAGTGACACCAAATATCAGATTTGCTTCTGCCCTGAGGGGGCTCCCGAACATCCACTTTATCTATGACAATTACAGGAACCAGTCACAACCATCATGACACAAATATTCTTTTGTCTATAAACACTTCTATTAATTTATGTTGTGACCTCAATGTCCATCACACTTCGTGGGGCTGTAATAAGAATAACGGAAATACAAAGAAAGAAAAACAAGACCTTGGAGAGCAAATAATTGCAGTATTTTAGTGTCTTGTACTTAAAATAAGTGTACTATATTTGGCGATATTCGTGTTTTGAGCCAAATATGATATTGCATTTACTGTTCGTCGATTGAATAAAAATAGTTGAGGACTTCTTTTAAAAGGCATACTTATTAAAGTGTAAAACTATTTTCTGTTATTAAAAATAAAAAATTTTTTTTTATTACTTTTTAAAATTTTTTATAGACTTATTCTTTTAACTGTTAATTCCTTTCTCCTTCCTTTTCTATCATGTACGAAAACTGATTCTTTTAATAATTATGAATTTTAACTTGTATTTTGCAATTTTTATTGATTGTGTTATCGTAATTGAATTTGTATACGAATAATATCAATGTTTTATCATTTTAATTTTTTTTCAAGGAAATATTTCCTATATAATGAATTGTAGAATAATTGAGGTATCAAAATAAGTATTCATTATAACAAAGAATAATATTTGTATGCCCTTGTTCGTTTTTTCTGATTATATTCCCTCCACATTTATCGTCCATGGAATAAGTATTAAAATAATGAAAATGATTGTTTAAAATGATATTAATTTCAATTATTTACATTGAGTGCCCTCTGAAACAAGTATATACAATAATATCTAAATATGTATCTGTCCCCTATTATATATTTTTATATTTTAGTAATATTGATATGATTATACAGATTTTCAATTATCTAAATAAGATATCTATTTAATCTATATCATATTATTATATAATAAAGGTACGATTTATGGTTGAGTTTACAATTCTCTTAACTCTCAAACGTGCTAACTACAAGGGAACGAATAAATTTAAAAGAAGGAGAAAGGGTATAACGAAAGTTCGACATTTTTAATTCAAAATATATAAGAATTAAAAAAAAAAATGTAAGAAGTTAATTAGTTTCATTAAGTTAATTGTATAATAAAAAGCTAAAACAACATTAAAAACATATAGCAAGGTACTGAAAATATTTTCTGTTTATATTTGCATTTTGAAGTTCTTTTTATGATAAATTTAATTTAGTTTTACATTTATTTGCAATCATTTAATATTTTTATTTTTAATCTATAGTTGTTTTTTTAAGTACAAATATACTTTTCATTATATTAAAACACAGAAAACTTATTTTAATTTTAGATTGTTGTATTTATTTTTATCTATTTTGTTTATATGTATTTAACATGTTTAAAAAAAAAAATTTTGCTCTCGAGAATACGGCGTGTCATTGCGACTATAATACTATATTGCTGACCTTATTTGTGGTTCTTTTGCCTAGTAATCTGACCATAGTTTTGT